>QANZ01044843.1:117756-167431 GCA_003254925.1 Chamaecrista fasciculata | reverse complement strand
TTTGCACCTCCATCAAGTTCAGTCTACTCCTATTAATCCAAATGATGAAGAGCAACAAGACTTTGATGATGAAGATGATTGAGGGAATAGTATTGTAGCAAGACTAGTATTTATGTAATATTTTTGTTATTTTTATTACCTTTTGGATACAAATTTGATTAATATTTTGTTATTTTAATTGGATAGATGATGTATTCAACATTATGATATTTTAATGATGAATATTTAACTTTTATTATATATAATTTCTATGTATTTTGTTTATTATTGGTTGATTAAAAAATAACAAAATACAAATTAAAAAAATGAAAACTAGAGAAACTTAAAATCAATCTCTGACGGAACTAGTGACGGATTGTATCCGTCACAAATCTGATACCAAAATGGGTCACCATGGCCGTCAGTAATTAGTGACGGATAGTCCGTCACAAATTCCGTCCCTAATCTCTGAGGGACAGTTTCCGTCAAAATTTTGTGACGGAACATTCTGTTAGAAATCCGTCAGAAATTAGTGACGGATTATATTTTCCGTCAGAAAAAATTAGCGACCAAGGAAATTGTGATGGACTGTGTTCCGTCAGAAATTCCGTCACAAACCTTGATCAGTGACGGAATTTTTAAGAATTCCGTCAGAAAAGTCCGTCACAAATCGATGATTTTCTTGTAGTACCGACAGGTGCATATGACTATTGGCTACGTGTTCATTAACAGAGCTTCCATGCTTGCATTTCAGCTTTAGGTGTCATACCTTAACGTACACCAAACTTTATGTAGTTTCATCTGTGTGTACTTCATTATTGTAGCTTCTATGAAGAAATTTGCTTCTTTAATACAACACCTCCATAGGAAGATGTCTACTATTGGTATAATTCTGTAGAATTTTGCAATTTGTAATGGATGTAGTGAGAATGAAAAAAAGAACTGAAGGAAAAAGATGACATCGCTATGTTTATTGTTTGTGTAGTTCTAGGATTATATATGAAGTATCCTAAAAGAGCTCATTTTCATAGAATGTTATTATTTATTATCTTTTCTATCATATATTACAGCTTCTGAAGATGTGTTCAAGGGATTATTGACTAGTCTCCCCAAGCCTGGAGGTGGTGAATTTGGGAACTTTTACAGCTTGACTGCTTTGAATGATTCTAGAATTGGTATGACCCAAAACCTCAATCCTCACTCCTTTAGGATCAAATAGATTGTATCTGTAATTATTATAGCTCTATATATCATTGTTCTATGTCTATTTTCGGCTTTGAACTCCAGAATTTATAAATTATAAATATTATTTAACTATTTAAGTTTCCAACTAATGGTGGTTGCATTTTTCACCCAATGTAATTCAAATGTAACTACTTTAATTTGTGTATTTGGCAGATAGGTTGCCATACTCCATAAGGATACTTTTAGAATCTGCCATACGAAATTGTGATAACTTTAAAGTGACTAAGGATGATGTTGAAAAGATTATTGATTGGGAATCCACATCTCCAAAGCAAACTGAAATTCCTTTCATGCCAGCTCGTGTTTTGTTGCAGGTTTTGTTTCATAAATGAATACTTAATCTGAAAATCTGCTATAATTTTGTCCATCTAAGCTATTTGTTTTTTTTTTTTTTGGTTAAGGATGCTACAGGAGTTCCTGCTTTGGTTGACCTTGCTTCTATGAGGGATGCTGTGAAGAATCTTGGTGGTGATCCTAACAAGATCAATCCCATGGTTTTGTGACAAAAAATTTCTACTTTTTACCTTTAAAAGATTGACATATTTCTTTAGTAAATGAATTTATCAAGTTTCTGATCTTTTGACAAAGATGCCATATTAAAGTTGTACTGCAGAGGGTGTCATATGTCTAGATAAATCAATATGTGTGTGTGTGTGTTTGTGTTTCCTCATCAATAATATCATGATAATTAACTGTGAATAGTTCTTGCATACTTACCATCAAATTGTGCACCTAGTCCATAGTTTGCACCACCAACTCTTTTTAAGTGATATTGAAGAGGCTTGATATCTTCCACCCAAAACCTATATTGGATGCAGGTTCCAGTGGATCTTGTCATAGATCATTCAATTCAGGTTGATGTAGCAAAATCTGAGAATGCTTTAAAAGCTAATATGGAGCTTGAATTCCAGAGGAATAAAGAGAGATTTGGTTTCCTCAAATGGGGGTCAACTGCTTTCCACAATATGCTTGTCATTCCTCCTGGATCTGGAATAGTCCACCAGGTAGACAAAATTGGAATATTAAGTAATTATATTGTCATTTACAGTGTTAACTTATGGGTTACATAAGGCAAATCATCGATAATTTCCAGAACATATTAAAATAATAAAAGCCCACTTGTGTTGGGGAAATTTCTAAGAGCTGAAAATATTTACTACTTATGTTAACTGGTTCAAGGTACAAGGGCAGGGATAAATATGGTGTCCAGTGCTATCCCTAATTACAAAGGTTTCTTCAAGGTAGTGCTTGTTTTACATTAGTTTTATCTAGATAGTTCGTGAACATAAGTGCAGCACCACTCAGGAAAACAAAATTAGAGTGTTAAACAAGTACAAAAGAATTTCTTTTTCTTGGCCAAAAAGTACAAAAGAGATATCTAAAAGTGTACAGAAGGACTCAAACTATGAAATTCTATTGAATTTGTAGGTTAATCTTGAATACCTTGGAAGGGTGGTGTTCAACACCAATGGCATTCTCTACCCTGATAGTGTGATTGGTACTGATTCCCACACCCCAATGATTGATGGGCTAGGAGTTGCTGGCTGGGGAGTTGGCGGAATCGAAGCAGAGGCTGCAATGCTTGGACAGGTAAAGTATGCCGAATGAAGGTAGCATCGATATCCCATCTGATGTAAATAAAAATAATTCTGTTTTATGAAATATCTGAAGTTTCACATGGACCATTTATGTTGTGTTCTGATTGCTTACAAGGATCCTGTTCTTACAGTGAATTTAACAGAATTTTGAGGCACTGACTTCTCATCCATGCCAAAATAAGACAAAATATATTTTTTAATCAAAAGAGGAACTGATGGTAGCAACTTTCTTTAAATTCTAGATTAGCCAAGGCTAAGAAATAATACCTTTCTCTTCCCTATAACTTTGATTGACTTTCATTTTCTCCTTTAATTAATCATTATCTATAGTGACTTTGTTGATGACTAAATGCTGTAAATTTGATTTGACAGCCAATGAGCATGGTGCTGCCTGGTGTTGTTGGATTTAAGTTATCTGGAAAATTGAATGATGGTGTCACAGCTACTGATTTGGTTTTAACTGTGACCCAAATGTTGAGGAACCATGGTGTTGTTGGAAAGTTTGTAGAGTTCTATGGTAAGTTAATTATTATGAGACTACACATACTAGGACTTTCCTCATCCAATCTTCACTGTAGTTGCATATTTGACTCAACTTATTTATGTAGGTGAGGGAATGGATAAAATATCATTAGCTGATAGAGCTACAATTGCAAACATGTGTCCTGAATATGGAGCAACAATGGCCTTCTTCCCTGTAGATCATGTTACACTGGAGTATCTTAGGCTTACTGGAAGGAGTGAAGAGACAGTGGAACACTTGTTCTTTTACTATTTTAGCAAGAGTAGTTAGCTTTTCTCAGCGCAAGTTTTTATTTCATTTATGTTTTGACATAGTCTTTCTTGCGGATAGGTTTTGATGATAGAAGCTTATTTACGTGCAAACAGATTGTTTATTGATTATTCTGAGGTAATATCTTTTGTCCTAATGAGAATCATTTATAAAGATAGAAGTTATAGATCTGATGTTAGGGAAATTCTTCTGTGAATCAGCCTCAACTTGAACGAGTATATTCCTCTTGCTTGCAATTGGACCTGGGATATGTTGAATCCTGCGTTTCGGGACCCAAACGGTATTATTCACAATTTTTTTTATGTTTCTCTGGCAATGTCAATGATTCTTCTCCTTTGTTCTATGACACATATGTTCTTTGGAAGGCCTCATGATCGAGTTTCACTAAAAGAGATGAAGGAGGAGTGGCATGCATGCCTCAGCAATAAAGTTGGATTTAAGGTGACTTGGAGCTTGAGATTATTTTGATTTTTAAATAGCTGCAATTCATAAAACACAAGACGAAAAGTTGGTGCACGTACAGTGAAATTGTTTTAGTTTTGTATCCTTTTAGTTGAGATAGATACTTCATAAAACTGCTATTTTTGAGTAAAAGGTGAATCTATCAATCGATGTGAGTGATTCTGTATCATCCTTGGTCAAGAAATGCAATAGGAAAAATTGCTATCTCTTTATGCATGACCATCGTTTTATAAGTATTTTCGGTATGACTTGTCTTTTTCTTTCTTTATAAGTTATGATATTAAATTCTTTTAGGGATATGGAGTGCCCAAAGAAGAACATAATAAAGTGGCAAACTTTAGTTTCCATGGAGATAATGCTGAACTTAAGCATGGAAGCATTGTAATTGCAGCTATTACAAGTTGTACTAACACATCAAATCCAAGTGTAATGCTTGCAGCTGGTCTTATTGCAAAGAAAGCTTGCGAACTAGAGTTAAAGGTTAGTCTCGACACCCAAATGTTCGTTCAGTTTGTTTTACCTCTAAACCTCATAAATGTCGCAATAAGTACCTGCAAAGCTCATCAGTATCATTCGAATATTGTAAGTTAATCATATAACAGGTATCACATTCATTAAGATATGGAAATTTCATGTGTACATGACTTCTTCATTTTCAGGTCAAGCCATGGATTAAAACAAGTCTTGCTCCTGGGTCTAGGGTTGTTACAGAATATCTAGTGCAAAGGTATGTGATATATATACACTTTGTCATCACCTGCATGCATGGATAGTTATAAATAATGCATACCAAGAAAAACTTACCTTTTTTTTTCAATTAACTTATTTTCAGCGGCCTGCAGAAGTATTTAAACAAGCAAGGTTTTCATACTGTTGGGTATGGTTGCACAACATGTATAGGAAATTCTGGAGAACTTGATGATTCAGTAGCAGCTGCAATTTTAGAAAATGGTAAACGAAGCATTTGATAATAGTGTATATTCTTATTTTACACAGACATATATATATATATATATATATATATATATACACATACTTCTATAGACATCTAAAGAAGGAATTTAGAATGCAAGAACTTTACATTCTGTTTGGTTGCCCAGTTTCCTGTTTTTATTTTCACTACAAACAGAAAATATGACTGAAAACGTGTTTTGTACAGTTTTTTTGAAAATGTTTTCTGAAATATTTCTTGAATATTTTCAAAAACAAACTTGTGATATTTTGCAACTTTATGTAAAAGTAAACTTTTTAATCATGTTAATATCATCATTTAGTAATAATCAAACTTAAAAGCATATAAAAATTAGCGTTATTCAAGTTAACATAATTTAAATATGAATGAAAACAATTTTTTGACTTTATAAAACAAACATATTTCTTAAATATTGAAAATTTAGCAATGAAAATAGAATTCCAAAAATGAAAACAGAAAATGAAAACATGAAAAATTTCCTTAAACCAACCAGTCACTTAAATTGCAGCAATTCTAAAACCTTGTATGTTTCAAATTCCAGATTCAAAATTACACAATCCAAATACAACATTTGGGTCAATCTAAACTGTTTTCATGAGAATCATTGATTCATTGTGTACCTCAAGCTTTGGATTTATATAGTTCTTATATTACTATTTGCAGATCCAAAATACTCAGTGGTCTTGAATTAGCCATGCTCTGTTGTAAACCTAGTTATGTGATTATGCAACAATCAATCACCTTATTTGATCTGATTACACTAGAGGGCTCCTATGAATTGTTTTTGAAATATTAATATTTTTATTCATCTTTTCTACTCACCCAATTTCTTCTTTGTGGCATTTACAGACATAATTGCTGTTGCTATTCTTTCTGGAAACCGAAATTTTGAAGGTCGCATTCATCCACTGACAAGAGCTAATTATCTTGCTTCTCCTCCATTAGTTGTTGTCTATGCACTTTCTGGGACGGTAAGCACATCTTGTTTAAGACAGTGGCCATTTTCTATGAGATCTTGGATTGCAAGCAAGTTTGACATGAAATTCTAACCAAACTTTCATGTTCTTCCTTTAAAATTCAAGCTTCTTTTCCTTCAAATCTCTTCTGCTTTAATTTTAATTAGAAGTTCCAACTTTTGAAGTCCTTCTCTCAGAGATGGGTATTGCCAAATTCAATTTTGCTTTAGGTGGTAAAAATTCCAATCTTTCTGAGCCAATAAAATCATTTTTTAATTTTGATTTACTTAAGCTGCTTTAACTGTGACGGATGTAGAGAAAAGATGAGGTTGAAGATTCAGATCAATGTCAATCATATACTCTTTTTGATCTTTTCAGGTTGACATAGATTTCAGTAAAGAGCCAATTGGAATAGGGAAAAATGGAAAGACAGTATACTTAAGAGATATCTGGCCAAGTAACCAAGAAATCTCAGAGGTAGAAACACAACAGAAAGTTCAAAATAGTAGATATATTCAATTATCATTACTTTACCTTGAAGATTATCTAATAATTAGTCTTTGACATGTTTTTCTTATTACACCTCATAGGTTCTTCAAAAATATGTTTTACCTGGCATGTTTAAGAGCACTTATAAGGCCATTACTAAGGGCAATCCTATGTGGGAACATCTTTCAGTTCCTACTTCCACTCTTTATTCATGGGATCCAAACTCCACATATATTCATGAGCCTCCATATTTTAAGAACATGACCACTGACCCACCGGGTCTTCGGGCGATAAAGGATGCCTATTGCTTGCTCAACTTTGGAGATGGTGTGACTACTGACCATGTGTCTCCGCCCGGGAGTATCCACAAGGATAGTCCTGCAGCTGCATACCTTCTTGAGCATGGCGTGAACCGAAAGGACTTCAATTCTTATGGTAGTCGTCGGGGAAATGGTGAGGTGATGGTACGAGGAACCTTTGCAAATATCAGCCTTGTGAACAAACTTCTGAATGGAGAAGTAGGTCCAAAAACTATTCACTTTCCAACAGGCGAAAAACTGACTGTGTATGATGCAGCAATGGTAAGTATTATAAATTTACATTATATATATCGATTCCATTTCCCTTAAGTGCTCTATGTTAGTTGTTGCATATATGCCTGCTTGACATAGAAGTAACTTGGCTAATATTTAGTGTTTGATTAATAAAACTATATATTCATGAGTTGTCACTTAAAGAGTTTTTGTTGGAAAGGAGTGTTTATACACGCATTGTAACATTTAATCTAGGGGTGAGTGAGACTACAAATTTGAGCCCTTTGTGTCTCTCTTCGTTTTTCTTTTTTCCTATTTTTTAAAAATTTAGAGAAAAAGAAACAGAGAAAAAGTGAGGGAGAGAGATGGTTGTAGTTGAGTTTTTAATAAGGATGTAAGTATGTTTTCTATTTCCCTATGTAAACATGTTTACGTCAGTTAAAACAAACAATATGAAATTCCTAGAAGCCTTATATGTAAATCCTCAATTCAATTTCCTTTCATGGAAGCATTGAATTAACATTAATAAGTAGCATACAAAACTTAGTACTAGCATTCATTTAGGAACAGACATGCATATTGCTTTGACATCATAATCTGATCATCTTTCTCAACGGACAATTCTTGTTTTGTCAACTATTCTGCATGAATACTGTATTTCATCTCTATTAGTTCCTGCAAGTGTCACACTATCAACAAAAACTTAGTAGTACATCATGGTTTCAGAGGTACAAGACAGCTGGGAAGGACACTATCATCTTGGCTGGAGCAGACTATGGAAGCGGAAGCTCACGAGATTGGGCTGCGAAGGGACCTTTGCTACTTGTAAGCTCACGTTTTACTATCTCATTATATTTAGAGAAAAAGTATACTTTTTTTTCTGTAGAAACCATGGGTATCCCTCCACCTATTCATGTAACGGTCTAGGCGAAGACTAATCCCTCCCATTCAGGCCGAGAACGAACAATTAAAACTATCCCAACAATGTCGATTACAAGGCTTGAACCTAGGTTCTTCAACCTGGAGTGCAACTCGCTATCTATTACACCAAACACTTGTTGGTGAGAAAAAAGTATACTTTATTACTTGACAAATAAGTGACTTGCAATCTAATCTTTCGAAGGTTATTAACTCAAAAGAATTTTTTGCTTACATTACATAAAAATTTGAGTATAAATGACATCATGTTAATTTAGTCATTCAAATGGAAAGAAATTTGAGTATAAAGGAAACATTGAAGGGAGTTTTATCTGTGAAGAACTAAACTGACAGTAGTAATCTTTGAAGCACTAAATTAAAAGTCATTCTATCAATGGATCAAGGACTAAATCATAGTTTTTCTCTTATATTTAAGAGTTGAGACGCATTTTTCCTTTCCCATGTTCAACAAAAACCCCTTACTTTAGTTTCACTTGTTCTTCCTCTTAGGGGGTGAAGGTTGTGATAGCCAAGAGCTTTGAGAGAATACATAGAAGTAATGTGGTTGGAATGGGCATAATTCCTCTTTGTTTTAAGCCTGGGGAGGATGCAGATGCACTAGGCTTGACTGGTCATGAGAAGTACAGTATAGAACTTCCGGGAAATGTTAGTGAGATTAGGCCTGGTCAAGATGTTGCTGTCTCAACTGACACTGCCAAATCTTTTACCTGCAAGCTTTGCATTGATACACAGGTAATATAATTGTGTTCTGCCTCTTAGATAGGATTTTGGTTTTAAAGTTTTGATGAAGATTGTGTATATTCTCAAAATGGAAAAAAATGAAACTGTACTTTTATGTATTTTTCAGGACAGAGATAAGTAATTTACTGTAAAAGATGTTTCAACTAAAAAAATATGCTATTAATAAGTAGTTATATTAATTAGAAGGCCAAAGTGTAAATTTGGTCTCATATCTTTTACTAAGTTACCAATTCAGTCCTATATCTTTTGGCCTCATATCTTTACAAAATGTCCCAATTTGATCTCATATCTTTTAGTCAAGTTGTAGAATTGGTTTCATATCTTTACAAAAGGATCAACCAAAGGATCAACCGTTAGTTGATCCTTTTGCAAAGATGTGAGACAACTTCTGCACCTGACCTAAAGATATAGGACCGATTCTGCAATTGACCCGAAGATATAGGACCAAATTTGCTACAAGAAAAGATATAAGACCAAATTGAGAACTTACCCAAAGATATGAGAACAAAAGTGCAACAAAAAAGATATGAGACCAAACTGGGAACTAAGGAAACGATATGAGA
Source organism: Chamaecrista fasciculata (assembly GCA_003254925.1). NCBI lineage: Eukaryota > Viridiplantae > Streptophyta > Magnoliopsida > Fabales > Fabaceae > Chamaecrista > Chamaecrista fasciculata. The sequence continues at coordinate 158,160 of QANZ01044843.1, read as the reverse complement.
CCAAATTTACACTTCGACCTAATTAGAATCTCTAATAGTTTCTTGTTTGCTTTGGCTTCATTATGATTCCATGAAAACCAAAATTGCAGGTGGAAGTGATGTATCTTGATCATGGTGGTATTCTTCCTTATGTTATCCGAAACTTGGTCAAACCGTGAGCTTCCTGATTTACTCTTGCACTCAGGAAGTGGATAGCCAGAAAAGTGTATACTTTGTGTCTTGACTTGTTCTTTTGCCAGTTTGAGCTGAAATGAGATTTTCTTGAGTAGTTTCCACTTTCCACTTTCCAAGGAATTGAAGCTTCCTTTTATACCTCATAAAGAGGTCCTTATTATATATATATAATTATATATGGCAACTAAAATTTGTTCTATTAAGTATAAAAGCGGAAAAATTATATAAAAAAAAATTTAACTCTATGATTTGACTTCCTTTGTTAATGGTCCCAACTAAATAAAAAAAAGGCTCGTCAAATGTAATTTGTAATCTTAAACGGGTGATATTCAAACTTGAGATATATGAATATATGACCAATTTAGGTGATTTGATCGTGAAACAAATAGTTCCATTTTCGCCTTTTAAGATTCAATTTAATCTTATTTATTTATGATTTCAACTAGATTGAGAAATACATAAAAAAACATTTTGTAACTATAAGCTCGTCGCATTCGAACTTGAAATAAAAGAGAGAGGACGATAGTCAGTAGTTTAGGACAAATTGAATTATTTTATAAACATATGTAACTAACTTGAATATTTTGAAAGTTAAAGGATTGAAATGAACTTTAAGACAAAGATATATGATCAATTTGAACATTCAACCTATTTATTATCATATAATTTTATTATATTAAGTCTTCTCAAATCTTATATAAAAATAAATAATTTTTATTTTTAAGTGTGGGCGTGAAAGTTATAAAGAAAAGTAAATAATTTTTATAATCATTTTATTTTGAAATGTAACAAAAATAAAAAATGTTAAATTTTAAAATTAGAAATATTTTTTTGTATACCCCTTAATGTGTACGATTAACGAAATCCACTAATTGTACGGTCCTTTAAATTTACTCAAAGTTTTGTTTTGGTTTCTATTTTTTTTTTGTTTAGTTTTGGTCTTTAATGATTCTTAAAAGTTTGATCATTGGTCCTTAACAATTGGATATGGTCATATCTCTCTCGTTTCAAATTCGAATGTGATTAAAATGGGTTATTTGTTTCATGAATTTGGTCATATCTCTCCCGGTTTAAGTTCAAATGCAACAAAATCGGAGTTATAAATTACTCTTGATGAGTTATTTCTCTATTTGACCTTATTTGTCAACGGTCCCAATTAGATAAAGAAAGAACTTGTGAAGAGTAACTCGCTATTCCGATTCCATTGCATTCAGGACCAAAATGGAACGAAGAAAAAAACATTAGGGATGAAAACAAAACTTCGGGTTAACATTAGAGACCAAAATAAGTTTTTGACCTATATATAATTAGAAAATTGTAGAAGTGTTTTTTTTTTTTTGAAGGAAGCAATTGTAGAATTCTAAGAAGCATGGACACTGACACGGACACGGGACACGACACGGACACGGACACAGTGACACACCAAACTCTCAAAATTACGCGACCCGACACTGCATATATTTATATATATAAATAATCAAATATTCATAATTTTTAATGAAAAATTTAAAAATTACAATTTTAATTCATAATATATGTCATATCTATCATTATTTTATCTAACTTGTCATGTTAAAGTTACAAAAAAAATTGATTTATATTCTAAAATTTATGGATATGTGTCGTGTCGGTGTCATACGAGTGTCAGACACTGACACGTGTCTGACACGGCGACACACCTTCAAAATGAAGTGTCCATGCTTCATAGGTAGAATTTATTAATTTCTACTCAACAACTATTTATTTTACAATTATACTCTTTTTTTTCTCGATCATTGTCGATGAAAATTTCCTATTTTTCGTTTTAAATATTTATATTTTTGGCATAAGAACCACTCTTAATTATTCATTTCGTGGCACTGAAAATCTGAAATCACCCTCCGGCGAATTATCAAAACGGAAGAGAAGAGACGTACTAGTGATTCAGACTCATTAGCGTCGAGTCTTCGTTCCGCAGTGGGTTTGTCTCCTCACTGATTTTCTCTCTCTAGGATTCGATTGCTTCCAAATCCCATTACATTAGCTTTTTCTCTCATCTATACGATGCCCTTAGCTCAAGATCCATTCTACGTTGTGAAGGAAGAGATTCAAGAATCTGTAAGTTCTGTCCTCAATTCACCAAGGTTTCCTTCTCTGAATGTTTTTGTAAAAGAGTTGCAATTTTTTGTTTCTGTGGGATTAGTTTTCTTATTTTGAACCCAATTGCTTGAGATCAGTGAGTTAACACGATTTGAGTGTCCCAAACCTAATTGCTTGAGATTGTGCAAGGATAAAATTGCGTCGGTTGTAACTACTGAGTTCGTCATTGAAGGTTTGGTTATCGGGATTTTCTTTTTAATATCTAAGGTGACTGATCTGATGATGTTATTTTATTTGAATTTGGAGTTTTGAACAAAAGCCACATGCGAGCGATCTGTAACTTTGTGCAGTATTTGTTACGGTGATGAATTGTTTGGAACAGAAAGTATCGGAAATAGTTGTGATTTGTTGAATATATTTTGAGTTGGGATTTGTTTTAATATCTTTCGTGGTATAGAATGTGTTTACTAAGTTGTCTGACTCGTTTCTTTTTCTTTAAAGATTGATAACTTGCAATCTACATTTCACCAATGGCAAAGCAATCCTTCTAATTCCGGGGAGCGCGTGAATCTCTCAAAGGAGCTTCTTGCTGGTTGCGAAAGTATTGAGTGGCAGGTAGATTCATCGAACAAATAATTGTTGGCATTCTTTTAACCGGCTATAAACATCATCCCATGCATCTACTTGTTCTATTAATTTTTTAGTTATCAGACAGATAGCAACTCTATTTAGAACTTCTAACTTCTCTTCAGTAGCAAAATTGTAGTGAATGCTCTGTTTCCTCTGTTGTCTTCTCCTTTACCATCTAACCTATTAAAATTGCTGAAGGCTGTTTTTTTTTGATAGAAAGGTAGATGAATTGGACAAAGCAATTGCTGTGGCAGCTAGAGATCCTTCTTTGTACGGCATTGACCAGAAAGAGCTTGAAAATCGAAGGAGATGGACAAGCAGTGCTCGTACCCAGGTATCATAATGTGATCCTGGCTTTAATAAGATCAAGAAGGTTCTAGTCAGTTTTAGGCTTAACCAACTGTGCCTTACTGGTTAAATCTGGATGCATTGGCCTGGCGTTTGGCGCTAACAAACCTGAATAGAATTTAATTTGTTTTTTATATTCAATTTTAATGTTATTACTTGAGTTTCTTAATTAGCTGTGCTATATTTATAGTTTTACACATTATTTTATATATATATCTTTTATTTGTATGAATAATAGATTGGTATATAATTGTGGATTTACTGAATGACTATAGTACAATGTTAGGTTGGCACGGTGAAGAAATCAGTGGAAGCTGGAAAAGGATCAAATATGGCAATCCGAGATAAAGCAGCAATGCACCGAGAACTAATGAGGCTCCCCGATTCCCATCAAATTGATAATAGACCCAACCAGTATGCTAGCCACGATAATGATGATTTTATTTCATCGGAATCAGATAGGCAGCAGCTCCTTATAAAGTACTTCAATCCTCTCTGTCTATCTTATGCATTTCGGTTCTACCTTGCAGAATTCTGGCCATCCTTTGTTGATATTTTAACATCATCAAACCAAGCTTGATTCTCAATCACATTATAATGTCCTTTCAGATGACTCCTCTCTTGTGAGATTCTAAAGACGCATATGAGCTATATTATGATGATAATTTGTGCAGACTGCACGCATATTTCTAGTGCTACCCTCTTGAAATATTGCTAATGTTAAAATTGAAAAATTAATATCCCGTAATTTGAGGACATTGATTTATCATTTGTTCATGAGTGTGTAATTTCATCTCAATATTTCTACTATCACTATATAACTAGTAAATTTCTGTTATATGAAGGGTTTTGATTTTTGTTATTTTTTCTAAGTAGTTGAATTATAATTTTTTTTTCTACTCTTACTATTTTAAATAGGTTTTATTATATAATTGAAGTGGGAGATTGGGCTTTTCTATCAATCTTTTGTGTAGATGTAAGGACAACTATAGAAAAAGAGAGAGTAAGGGATTTCTTCAAATATAGACTTTTCAGTGATCATCACATAACTAATACAGTGCTCATGAGTTATCAAAATCTTTGTCTTGGCTTGTATTGCTGTTCTGGGAAACCCAATCTACCACCAGCTCTATATTTGTTTTGATTTTATTGTCTATCTATTTGGTCTTACAGACAACAAGATGAGGAATTGGATGAGCTTAGTGCAAGTGTTCAAAGAATTGGAGGTGTTGGACTCACAATACATGAAGAACTCCTTGCACAGGTAATGATTTGAGAGGTATTTAGTTGATTGCTGCTATTTGGCTAAGGCGTAACATGTATGGATTTCTCCTAAGATTCTTCACAAAAAGTTGTGTTTACCCTAATTATTTAATTAAATTTTTTCAATAAGAAGTTACTGAGCTATGTTAACTTATCAATCTTGGTCCTGCAGGAAAAGATTATAGATGAACTGGGTGCTGAAATGGACAGTACATCAAATCGTCTAGATTTTGTCCAGGTGAGTTTTGTGTTGAATTTTGATTCATAAATTAAAATATCATGTTTTATGTCTTTTATAATAGATTGAGTTCAGTGGTGTTGTTGAAATTACAAATTTGGTTAAAAGCCAAATATCCTCTTACAGCTTTATGCCATTCGCAAACACTCTTCTTAATTTTTAAAAGCAGAAAATACTCTTTTTAACTGTCACCCATCAAGATTTACTGTTGTGGGGGTTGTGTGCAGATGGCTAAAAGCTTACGGTAGCTAAATGCAATTTTTCTGTAAAAATTACTTGGAGGTTGGAATTGACACTAATGCCTAATGTGAAATGATGAAACCTTACCCTTATGCAGAAAAAAGTAGCAATGGTCATGAAGAAAGCTGGTGCGAAGGGTCAAATCATGATGATATTGGCTTTGGTGGCTCTGTTTATTTTCCTCTTTATTTTAGTATTCTTCACCTAATCATTGAGTTGGGGCCATTCTCAACGCAATTTTTACTTGAAGAGGGATCTCAGATTTAAGGGGATGCAAGACTCTTGAGTAATACGGTTGATATGATAGCACATCTATTTCTATTGAATGACAGCCTTCTTGATTTCTGAAAGGTAGTTTACAGATTGTGAAGAAAAAGAATAGTGTAGTGTTAGAATCATAAGAGAATTTTGATTCTGGACAAGTTGGATTGCAGATCTATATGCATTGATGGTATTCGTTTTGCTTACTGAAGATTTTGCTCTGTAATGTTTGGCCACTGATGTAGATTCCTGTGATGTTGGAAACTGTTTAGTGTTGACACGTTTATAGAGAATGTATTGGGGTAAAATGGTGTTTTAGTTATCTAAATAAAAATATTTTCCAATTTTTATAAGAGATGAATTGAATATCGCTAGGTGCTTTAATTTAGATGGTAAAAGGACATAATAGTTATTGAAAATGAACAATATTGTTTTTCACATCCAATTTGCAAAACTTCCACTTTAGCCTAGCCTGTTGCTTCAAGAAGTTGTTTCTTTCGGTATGTGATACATAAAGTTAGCTAGCATATACACATGGAGATGGTTTATAGTAGATATAATGAAATAGTAACTCATGTCCACAAGAATGGAAGGTCATTTGAATTTCAATTCATCAGAGATATTACATTGCATCAAATGCAGGAAATTAATTAAATAATTCGTCAATTAAATTTACAACCCTCAAAATCTTACTATACAATTTTAAATCAATAGTATCCGTCTGGACCAACCTTAACAAAGTCCAGGTAAATTGTCCCAAGTGTAGTAGCCAGAATTGTCATTGTGGTTTGTCGTTGTGGTTGTTGTCATAGGAAATAATGAAGCCATGGGCTTCATTTCAAGTCCAAAATTATCATCAGGGATGACACTACTAGAGGCTTGAACATTATTAGAGACTTCCACTGCATTATTATTATGGTTGTTAATATGCCAATCTGTAATTGCCATAGTTGATGGTGGTGGTGTTACTGAGAGAAATGAAGATAAGTCATCACTCATGGATTTGCTTAGGTGATCTGGTACTTCTTCCTTCAGTTTTAGTCCTGTTTATATCATACAAATACAATTAATTACACATTTATATATCAATCCACATAAAGATGATATGTAAATATAGAATTAACCTGCAGTAGAAGACCAGTAAGTAGAGGTAAGAGCTGAATCATCAAAACCTCGACAACCATCAAACATATCATTTCCTTCATTCAAACTAAAGCAACTCCGTTTCTTCGACATTGTTTGGGTAGAGGCCAAAGACTGAGATTGATGAGAATCAAAGACAAAATCCCCCAAAAACCCACCATTATCATTAGTCTTCAAACCTAGATTGTTATCGGTCATTTGCATATTATTATCAAACCTAATCTCTGAGTCTAAGACTTGTTGAGAAAATTGGTCCGAAGGGAGCTCCAATTTGGTGTTAGAGATATTCGAAAACTGGTTCAAATTCAAACTCCCTTGATAAACATGAGGCGAATTAGGGTTTATTTGACCCGAAAACCCAAATCCAGAAGAATAGCCACGTAACGACGGCATTGTCAAGGGTTGATCGGAAAGCGAAGAAGAGATTGGAATAGTAGGAGAAGGAGGGAGGGAGTAACCATTATGAGTGCGAAAACGCTTGAACCCTAATGGGTTACAAAGAAGAGGAGCGGGACGATTGAAGATGAAGGACATGGGTGAAGGGGAAGACGAAGAAGAAGAAGAAGAGGACATGGGGATGTTGGGGTTATTATGAGGTTGGAGTGGTGAAGAAAGAGGAGAATGAGGAGAAGAAAAAGGATGATGATGTTGATGAAGAAAATCAAATTGAATAGAAGAAGAAGAAGAATGATGGGTTTGTCCTGTGGGAGTGATTGGTGCAGAAGAAGTAGTAGGACGATCTTGATCATCGGAATAAAGAGGCAGGCCTTGGCGTCGTCGTCGCTTCACCCTTGTGTTCCAATAGTTCTTTATTTCATTGTCTGTTCGTCCAGGCAACTACATGTACAGAAGAAGAAAGAAAATGAAATGGATTAAAGTAATGTTGTTGTTGGAAAGTATATATATATATATACATACCAATGCAGCCATGCGAGCCCATTTGTTACCATACTGGGCATGGAGCTCGAGAATGAGTTTCTCTTCCTGAGGGGAGAAGGCACCCTTCTTCAAGTTTGGTCGTAAATGATTAGCCCATCTCAACCTACAACTCTTTCCACAACGAGCTAATCCAGTGTTCCTTTGCACTGCATTCCAATTCCCTTCCCCATGTTTGGTCACATATTCTATTAGAACTGCATCCTCTGCTGCTGTCCATGGACCTTTCTTCAAAGTCACCTCCTCCACCCCACCGCCGCCGCCACCGCCACCTCCTTCTAGTGCACTTTCATCTTTTGTCATTATCGCCTCTATGTTCGTTGCCATTGTTGATTGTTAAGGTCACACTTTTTTTTAAATCAATTGAATTTCAACAACTTACTAAAGTCAAAATACTTTGTTTCTATATGCAACTTGTGTATATACTCACAACAATATTTGTTTTTGTCAACCTTTAATCACCTCACTTGCAACCTATTGCCTATTAAACCATGGCTAACAAGTCAATATTATTTCTTTCTCACAATGAGAGATCAAGAGAAAGGAAAAATGGGTATGATGATATGAATATGATAGAAGGCAAAAGTTGGAGGAGAGATTAAGGTTGGGTGGCTCTGTTGTACAACAACAAAGACTCAAAGAGTGGGAGTTGGGTAGGTAGGGGTTTTAGAGGGAGACCATGGTTGGCGCCAATAAGTAGGTTTGGGGGCTAATGTAGGCAATTTGTTACATTAATTTCTGGATTAGTTACTTACAACTCTGTTTTCAAACAATTTTGACTGCATTCGATGCATATAAAGCAACAAGGGAAAGAAAATTTGGAAATGATGCAACAAAGCAAGGTGCTAAAAATAGCAATGCAATGCAAACTCCAAGAGCTTGATTTCTAATATTAACTGCCACATGAACATGATGATATATATATGTATACATTAATTGTCATCTTCAAATGATCGAACAATGACACCATATTATTATTAGGCTTCGCTATTTATAATTTTGGGAAAATCTCTCCTTATGTAAGCTGTCAAGAGACTATATATGATGAACACACATTGTATATTATAATGATTCTCCGTCTATAATTATATACATTTTTAGCTAACAATATTATTAATTATTTTAAATATATGACTTAAATAAATATTTGTAATGATTTGGTAATACAAAATAGTAGTCAAAAATGATATCTATATCTATATATACACATTTATGTTCGCGGTAAAATAGAAATCAATTACTAAGATTTAATCATGTCGGCATTTTCTTTATAAATGCTAAATCACATTACCATAACAGTGAAAATCTTAAGATACTAAAATGTCACTTTTTAGACCATAAGATACTAAAGTAGAATTGGGTCAAACTACACGATAGCAAAATGTAATTTACTCAAACATGTACATATATACACACTTAAATAACTTATACATCATATTTGTTTCTATAAAAAAATGGTCATCGTAAATTTGGTCTCATATTTTTTTGTTAAATTCTCAATTTGGTCTGCATTTTTTTCGTTGCACTTTTTGTTTCATATCATTTGGTTAGGTTGCAGAGTTGGTCTCATATCTTTATAAAAAGGATTAATTGATCCTTTTACAAAGATATGAGACCACTTTTGTATCAGAGCCAAAGATATAGAACCAATTCTGCAATAGACCCAAAGATATGGGACCAAATTGGGACCTAACCTAAGGATATAGGACCAAATTAGGAACTGAGTAAAAGATATGGCACCAAATTTACACTTTAGCAAAAAAAAATATATATATTAAAATCTCATTCCATTTAAAAATCCCCAATTTAAGAATTTTGTAAAATAAATATTTAAATAATTTAGAATGATGTCTAAAATATGATGACCAACGGAGCAAAACCCTCCTTCCAGACCCAGTGAAGTCCAAAGGAGCAACGTGCACTGACCAACTCTGCTTGCTTTCATTTTTAGAATCACAAATGTTGAGGAGAGCTCTCGTCGGCGCCGTCGGTGTCGCCACCGCGATCCGCCGCCCAATCCTGCCGGGAACTCGCCACGCGGCTACCCTCTCCTCCGCCGTCAACTCCATGCTTCTCCGCTCACTTAAGGAGCACTATCTTGAAGTCGCCAAAATGACCATGCCTCCTGTATCCTCTCTCTCTCTCTCTCTCTGCCTGAATTAGGGTTTAACAACATGTGTTTCGAATCAGAGACCTTGTATTCTCTTGACATTTTTTTTTCTTAAACAATTAACATTTTGTCTTTTTGGTGCATTGCAGAAAGTTGGTCCGCCTGACTCGTTCGCTATTGTAAAAGGCGCCCTTGATTCTCACGGTCCAGTTCTTAAGCGAAGCTATGGCGATGAAGAAATTAGCCTTTACGTGATGCGAATAGCTAGTGGAATGGAAGATGATATTGATCAGCTGTTTGTTCATGTGGATGTGTCCAAACCTGGGCAGGATGAATCGCTGATTTTCTTATGTGGATTGTACGAAGATGCTATGGGAATTCACTCTGTCTCGATGAGGCCAAAGGACAATAACACCTTGTACCATGTTATTCCAACCCAATACATTGGACCTACTTTTGGGTAAGCTCATGATTCTTACTGTTTCTTGAGCAGTTTCGTATATTTTGGTATATGCAATTACCTTGTTCGCGTGAAATCATGAAACATTGTAGAAAACAAATCTAATCAATCTAAGTAAGCTTTTGAACAAAAAGAAAATCTAAGTAAGCTCTTTTGCATATCTGAGAAGAAGGAAAAAATGGGAATGGAACGGAAGGAATGCTATCGTGCAATGCACATAGACGATAGAACATATTCATGTGTCTATGACGTTTTGATTCCTTTATGTTTTTAGCTTCTTTTTCTTAGTGTAGAAGATTTTCTGAGCTAAATCCAACAGGGAACTCATCACAAGCTTTAATTGAAAGAAAAAGCTACAGGTTATACTTTCTCCTTTAATTCTTTTGAGAGTCCAAAGAGCTACTTTCAGAGATATTGTTCAGACGCTCTGTAGGTAATTTAATGTGTGGGTTTTCCATCGGGGTTTGTTGATTATTTTCTTTGGTTGACGAGTTGAATTGAACAGAGTTACGGGATTGCTGTTGTGATACATAGAAAAAGCGTTTTGAGTTTTGTAGCATCCGAGCTAGCTTTGTTTTTAAAGCTTAAAAAAAAGGAAAACTTAGATATTAAAAGAAAAAAGTCACAGCAAGAACCAATAAAATTTCCCCTCCGTTTTCACTGGAGGCAGAATTTTCAACACATTTGGTGACAAATGTAAAGTCCTTTTCTAGTTAAGAAGAAATTTAGCGTTGTAGGATAACACTCCGCTTAGCACTCTTCCTCTCTGTTGGTCTCATGGTAATGCTGACTGCCTCTTGAAGTTACAATGCAATGAAGCCGACAGCCTTCAACAAATGATAATAAGTTGTTGCCTGATTTGAATGAGCAGATTGTCTTCCATAGGTATTAGGCATATATAAAGATTATAACTCTCGACTTTTATGCAACATACGAGGAACATAGCAATTGCATGGATAGTTTTTAGACTTTCTTGTAGATCCTATGAAATGAGTTCATTATGAAGCAGCACCGGTGTGTATTTTTTGGGTTGTGGTGTTGAAACCTGACTATCTTTTACTTTATTAATGGTCTTCATGATTTATTAACTATGCACTGATTCAATGGTCCTTACTTCAAGGGGAGGGAGGGCAAACTAGAGGATGCTGATGGGTTGTCATAATTGAGTGGAATCCTAGTTTTGTGAATGTGTATGAATCTTGTCTGTCTTGACCGTTTAGAAAGTTAATTTCTATTCAAACATGTCTAACAAATCTCTCCTTGGGTGAGGTTTGTGAACTTTTTTTGCTGTCCTCTGACATACTGTTGGAAGTGAGTGACTGAATTTCTAGTGTAGTACTTTTTTTTTTTCAATTGAAGCACTAGCTTATGGTTTGAAGTAGAAAAGGCTGTCACCAGCTGTATTTAGTTTAAAATGGATGAAATTTAGGAAACAAGTCAGCCTGCAAGAATTTTGTGTTGATATATATTTGTTATCAATTGCTGAAGCAAGATGTCTTTTCATATAATACAAATTGTGAAATTGGTAGATGGTACATGGTATGCCAGACCTTTTGCTGCATAACTGATTTGGCTTTGTTTGAAATCTTCACCTGTATGAGTAATTTTATTTGGGGTTATATTTACAAAGTTAGTCTCTAGGTAAGTTTGGGGAGGTTAGGGAGGATGAATTTACTGAAGTAATAGAGATCTGAAACTTAGACATGTTTAAAATTGATGTATCCTTTTTTATGTATTCACTTACACGTCATTTCCTGCTCGCTACTTTACAAATTGAAGGGTATCTTGAATGTCCTTAAAGTTTTATTGACAACTCTTTATTATCTGATGAACATAAATCGGTCTGATTATACTCCTGTTTCCTCTAATTTCATTGAAGTTCCAATCCGGTCTCTCTATTTTAGAAGTAAACAATGTAGTTTTCTCTTGTCTAAAGTAATCCAATCTTTTCCTTCTGTCATAAATAAACAATGTATGCTTCAGTTAGCAAATTGTTAAGTTCGGCACGAAATTTCGATAAAAATAAGAAAAGGGCCAAATTGGCTCATGAAATGGAATTGTAGAGTTGTATACGTATATTTTCTTTTTTAAAAAAAAAAACTAGAGGGACCAAAAGTTAATTTAAGCCAAATAAATTGTCACAATGTGGGGTCCTTCAGTTTTGATGTTTCATGAATGCTTATTGTCTGTTAATGTTATACAAATTTCGGTTTACTCCTTTCCTAGTAAGGAGAGAGAAGCTTCATTATATTTTGTTTTTGCATTATTTTATCTAGTGCATTGTAAAATATGAATATTTTCCTATCTTACAATCCCTTTTTTTTAACATCATGTTGGTGCGTACTTTCTTCAACTCTTAATTTTTATTGATTTACTATGGTATGTGTATAATTATAATTATCTGCTTTTGAATTGACAGAGAACTTGATGAGAGGACGAGAGATGCATTCCACAGTTATTTGGAGGAGCGAGGAGTAAATGAGAGCCTCTTCAAATTTCTCCAGGCTTGGCTTTATGTGAAGGATCATCGAAATCTGTTGCGATGGTTCAAAACAATGGGTTTGTTCATTGATGGAAAGAAGCAAGCTAAAGATGAGTAGTCATCTCTTATGGAATTATTTGAGACCCAATAGTAATACTGATGCATAATGAGTAAAGAATATGAAAAAACACCACAGTTTTCCAAGACAGTCCTTTCTCATGCAACCAATTGAGTTATTTGTTCTTAGTTTAATATGTAAGCAACATTTTTGTTTATTATTTTCCCTATTTCTAGCTAACATCTTTTAATGAAAAAATGATTACTATTGTCAATGATTATGCTTGAGAGATCGTGTGCTTTCTCTCATAATCTTCAAACTTTTTTTGGAATGTTTTAATATAGGTAACATTTTGTCAAGAAGCTTTTCTAATGCAAGGCTGAAGGCATTGTGATAATTGTTGATTACATCAAATTTCTTTAGGATTCTGTCATGGAAACAATTTTCATAGTGAATTTAATTTTACTTACATTTTGTAAATGATGGAGGTTTAATTCCTTACTCTTAATGATAAAGAAAGCCTTGATAATTAGTATGAAAATTTTGGTATTAAGCCATTAAGGTAATAATAGAAAAATTATTATGTAACTCAACCAACTAAATCACAGGCTTTACATACTAAGGACATAAAAACTAAAACACTTTATAGGAAGAATCCGGTATGAGAATTACAACCAAATTGACTCAACCTTCTAGAGATTGTAGATCTTTCCGCAAATGGGAGTATAGACTGCAGCTCACTGAACAGTGAAATAGTTGTGATTTAGAATAATTTTCCATGTTGGGGGTTTCCACTTCTCATCATTGTACAGAACTCTTCATAGTTGATTCTACCATCCTGCCAAAAAACAAATTTGACAATTATTTAATAAGAAACTTGACTAAAAAATTGTAGCAGCCCAATGGAAAATATGCTTACATTATCTGTATCGACTTCTGATATAATGTCCCTAATTGTTGAACCATCACCTATTCCATATTCCTTCATGGCTGTTTCAAGTTCATCTTTTGTAATAAACCTGCAATTGAATCAAACAAAAACCTAATTAGATAAATCCTTTGAATGGTGCCAAAATCTGTTCTATGTAGAACAATGTGTTGCACGCAAGCTATCCAACATCAGAAGTTGATTTGGAGAAATTATTACCCGTGACAAGCCAATAACAACCCACCAAAACGTTTTAGGTGTTAAGGTACATCATTTACTCCTTTTGTTGTATATGTTATCATTTGTTTGAGTTTCTGTTAGTTTCCAATGCCTTATCTTAAGTGCATAGTGTACCCAAGAATTGCTTGATTTCAGAATGATGCCCCGAATTACTGGAAAATAATTAGATGATCTACCAGAATGTCACAGAGCGGCTAAGAAATTGTACTAGAAGGACTTACCCGCTATTATCTTTATCAAAATATTGGAATGCCTTGTAAAGATGCTCATCTCTTTCGAGTTTATGTCTATGCATAGTTGCAGTGATGAATTCTATGTAGTCAATAGATCCATTTCCATCTACATCAGCCTGAGAGAAGGCAAAGGAATGTGAAGTTAGAAGGCAAAAAAAAAAGCAATTTTCTTCCTTTCAGGGATGGAAGTTACTAATAAGTAATAACATTATCTTACAGCTTCCATAAGCTGCTGCACCTCAGCCTCTGTGAGCTTTGAGCCAAGTTTTTGCAATCCCGCCTTTAGTTCCTCATAGGTTATTGTACCACTATTGTCAGTGTCCATATTTGTAAACATAGCCTTCAAGCCCTGGATCTCTTCTTGAGAGAGATTTTCTGCAATGACCTGAAGAAATTTTCCACATCCACTCAGTTGATTGAATTGAAAAACGTAGATAATCAGGCTTAAAACATTGTCAAAACGCAATACTACCATACAATGTTCTGAAAACTAATTTAACTATCAAAAGCTAGGCAGTAAAGATCAAACTCTTAACCATTTGATCATACAAAATTTGATACCATGTTAAAAACAAACCATCTCAAAGCTTAAGCTGATAGAAGAAAGCTTCAGAAATTTTTTCTTTACTCAGACAAACTCCGTTTTACAAGCTATGATTCCCATTGAATCTGTTATATTTAAATTTAGGTCCAAAGATAGAGGTACCTAGCATTCCATCTTAAGACAACATGCATCAAGGAACATAGTGGTCCATAATGTTACTTGTAATTTGACTAACCTTCAAGGCAAGTTTCTTTAGTTTATTCATTGCTCTGAATTGCTTCATTCTGGAGAGGACTGCACTGTCTATCGGTTTGTCAGAAGCATTTCCATCAATCCATGGGTGCTCTAATCATCCATACAATACAGTAATTCAGTTAATTGAGAAATGGATATGCATTTGCTGAGATAATTTTTAGCATAATGATACAGATTGACCAACAGCAAAAGGAATAAGAACAGACGTAAATAATTCAAAAAATAGTGATTTGCTTCCCTGATGATCATAAACAGAATTCCTTTTTCTACCCAAAACATTACACTGAGCTTTTGAACTCAGAGAACAGAAGAAACACTGAGCTTTTGAACTCGGTCTTTCCTGGGAAATCTTATAATGTCTGAACTAATGTGTTGACTAGCATTATTTGTTCCCGTGTACTCATAATATATAAGCTTAGCTTAGAGGTCAGGCTTCAAAAACTAGGGCATCCTGGATCAGATTCATAAAATAGGATTCATGACATGAAAGAACCATTTCCAAACTGCGATGAAGAAATTGAAAATGTTCTGATATAGCCATGCAATATATAAACTTGATCAAGCACTCAACAGCCTGGATTTATTATTAAAAAGAAAATTTTATAAACTCTACCCAATCTTGTTCAAGTACACAGAGTAATTAGGCCTTGTGTTAAAATATTATTAGGATAAAGTTCAGTAAATTTCAAAGTGTTGGATGAAGAAGAACACTGATAAAAGTCACATACCTAAAACTTGAGCTGAAGTAATGCGTTTCTTTGGGTCCTGTATAAGCATCTTACTAACAAGGTCCTTGGCACCACTTGATATGCTTGGCCATGGCTGACTTTCAAAGTCAATATGCCCTTGCAATATGGCATCAAATATTCCCTTTTCCGTCTCTTTGGTACATGTTTAAAACATGAGTCAGTAATTCAGGAAAAAAGAAAATTAAAGGACTCAAATACAAGGTGATAATTTTATTATGATGAAGTCATTGCTTACCAGCCCAGAATGGAGGTACACCACTAAGTAAGATATACAATATAACTCCTGCACTCCATATATCTGTTTCCTTCCCATACCTACGTCGTAGAACTTCAGGAGCAACATAATAAGCACTTCCAACAATGTCCCTGTACACCTTTCCTGGAAATAATTAAAAGGAGAAATTTCAGTCTGTACTACAAGAACAAGATAATCTTCCCTTTAAATCACGAGTTCTCCCATCAAATTAAAGTGAGTGTCAAAATGTGTGGCTGCAAAAAAATCACATGTGTAGATAACGATGGAAGCAATGCACTTTTTTAATAACAGTTTTGATGAAACAGGGCAAGCAAGGCAAGATTAGCCATATAGAGTATGGACACTCAGAACCATAAGAAAATTTTCAATAGTTTTAAATTTCTCAAAAGGAAAAATGCAAATAGATAGTATGAACAGAAAACACTACAAAATTTCCATATGAGATTAATCAACAATTTCAACTCCATCATTCTCTTAAGAAATCTATGGGGAACAAATTACCATTGGAGGTATCATAAAACCTTACCTTCTTCGATGAAAACCGAGAGGCCAAAATCTGTAGCTTTGAGAAGTGAATTTTCATCCTTACTGGACAACAAAAAATTCTCAGGCTTAAGATCCCTATGCATGACACCCATGAAATGGCAGATATGAACAACATTAACAATTTGTCTACAAATAGAAGCGGCAGCTCTTTCAGTGTAATGTCCCTTAGCAATAATCCGATCGAAGAGTTCACCACCAGCACATAACTCCATGACTACATGAACCGATTGCTTATCTTCAAAAGCACCTCTGAACTCAACAATGTTTGGCTGTCCACTCAAATGCTGCATAATCTGAATCTCCCTCTTTATATCCTCTTTATCCGATTTCGTCACCAGCTTCCTCTTGGAAATCGACTTGCAAGCGTATTGCCGACCCGTGGAATTCTCGGTGCACAGATACGTAACCCCAAATTGTCCTCGACCTAGTTCTTTCCCAATCGTGTAGTACTGTTTCACATCCTCAAATGGCTTCCCGAGAACTGTATCTACACGCTTCGGACTTAAGGCAGGAAGAGACGCCTTCGCCGTCGCTGTGGCGGCGGCGGTGGGTTTCGCCGGCACATAGTAGGGTTGATTAGAAGGAGGTTTGGACTGATTGACGAAAGGTTCATGAGTCTTCTGATTGTGGTGAACTCCGATTGGAGGAGCTGATCTCCGAGCTTTATAATCAGTCTCTGAGTCTCTGCTTTTCGTCAGACAGCTTCCCATTTCTTGATGAAATTCTCGAATTCAAGAGGATTAGACACAGAAATGGCTTCAAGAATGAATCAGTGAATTAAATTATGATGTGGGTCATGAATGAATCTGGAAGTGGAATGAGAGAAAATCGAAATTGAAATTGAAATGAAAGAGTGTGAAAGAGAAAGCGATGAAAGGGGAAGGAGGTCAACTGTTGAATTTAAAAGTAATAATGTTGAAGATTTCACGACCCAACAAGAAGACGCCACAGAGAACCTTCCTTCCCAAGACAGCTTTGCGTTTCTTTTTATATATGCTAGCTTTTGTTCAGCTCTTAGCTCATACAATAGAATGTTACCAATCTTTGGCATTCTTTCCTTATACACCAAAAACCATACAAAAATGATTACCTATAAAGAAAATCATATCAAAATTAGGAGGGCAAATTGCACTTTATTCTCTTGTTTGGAGTGAGAAATAATTTATCTTTTTACTCTTTTTCCTTTTATCCAAAATTAATCCTATTATAAACTAAGAGTATCTACGGTCAGAAACAGTGACTAATCTCTCTATCGTAGGTCCTTCACGTAAGGGTAAACGATTGTCAGATAATACTTTCCATACCTAAATATAGGATTGGAACCTTCACCACTTGGTTAAGGGACTAAGTGAGGAACCACTAGGCTAAAATTAGTCCTATTTGTTTATAGAAATATTCACCTTGTAGTCTCAATGAATAAATGTGGTTGTATTTTTCTCATTTTAAATTTGAATGCGATAAGTTGAGAAATCAAAACTATGTGTTGCTTTAATGAATTTTTTTTTCTCTATTCAGTTAGATTATCAACTAATAAAGTTAAATCGACCTCCAAAGATTGCTCATTTCATAGTTAAAACGAGTATCTCGTTTCAAATTTAAATGTGACGAATTCATAGTTAAAAGTTATTTTTTACGAGTTTTTTTTATGTCCAATTAGAACAATCAATAAATGAGATCAAATTGAACTCGAAAATGAATTTTAGACCAAAAAGGAAAAAAAATTAGAAACATGTAGGACTAATTTTGTGTAGAAAAAAAGTTAGATTATAACTCACTCTAAATATATGTGACCAAAAGTATAATTTATCCTATGAGAGAAGGGGCAGCAACATAATTGTTGATATTAATATTTTATTATTGAAGTAGGTGAGGAGAGAAAGTGTTTTGATAATGTAAATAAAATCATTCATTGCTCTAATATTAGGAGTTCCACTATGTCCAAGACCAAAAGTACTTGCTGAAAGAGATAAGGTCAATATTACAAATAGTCAAAATTTCATTTTCCTCTTAAATACTTCATATAAATTTTAGTTTGATATCACATATTATATTTATATGAGAAAATTAAGAGGAAAAATGAAATTTTGACTATTTGTAATATTGACCTTATCTCTTTCAGCAAGTACTTTTTGACATAGTGGAACTATTATATTCATATAAATTTAATCACCATTACATTTTAACTACATTTAAAACTATTATTAAATACACATGAAATGGTGATCTTTATATATATATTTAATCATTTTCAGGCCAATATATATATATATTTAATAATTTAAGCTGATTAAATTTTATTTCAAAAAGTAATAAATACTTTCAATGTAAAATTCTGAAATCAAAATCAATAGTAACTCAACAATGCCTAATTTAAATTATTAGAGTATACTAATATTTGGCATGTCTATTTAATAATGAATAAAATTTTAGTTTTTGTTAAACAATTTCAGACTAGAAATGTATAAATATCAAGGAAAAAAACATATATATTTTATTATAATTTAACTAACGTAGTCTTCTTAATTTTTAAAAATTCAACTTACAAAATTAGATTAATTCAACCAAGAAAATAAATTAGAGGTTTGAAAAAAAATGACTTGATCAACATTATCTAATGACTGAATTCTCAATCAAATTACTAAAGCTAAAATTGATTATGAGGTTTCCATTAAAAAAAATGAAAAATTAGGATTTTTAACATTATTTATCTCATTGTCTCCTATATATCCTTATATATATTTTTCGATTTTTGATATTATTACTTGATTGTTAAGCGAGAAAAAATCTAGAAAAGGAAAATATGAATGGGTCAAGGTATCCGATTTCCTCTAGGCCTCTAATAAAATTCACAGACGTGTTTTTTTTTTTAATAAAAAAATGCTTTTTATGATCTTGACAAAAACCATGAAAGAAATGGAAACTGAATTAATCATTCAATCATTCCAAGAATAGATAACACAAATTATGTGGTAGATGGGCTCTACCTAAGTAACGCCTCTCAATCTCGTTATACGCGTGACACGTGGCATCATGAAATTAGAATTGGAGTGAATTGTTGTAGAATTTATTTTTTTTTAAAGAAGGATCAATTAGATAATTTTTTAAAATTTTAATTTTAAAAAATTATTATTTTTCTAATTTTTAGTTATTAAAATTTTTAAGACTAAATTATATTCAAACCCCTTAAAGTTTAAGTCAGTAACAGAAAATAATATTAAATTTAAAACTTGACAAATAAATTTCTTAAGGTTTTAATATTGAAAGTTGACCAGCATAATTCTTTTTTCTAAAATAGTCTCATTATTTTTCTAAAAAAAATTAGGTTCTTAATTCTTAAGCGACCAAAATTGAAAAATCAAGAGATTTATTTATCAAATTCTAAAATTCAAAGATTTTAAGTGAGTGAAATAAAAAATTCAAAGGATTTATTTATGAAATTTTACTTATAAGTATTTTCTGGTTCCAACTTGAAATGTATTGAGTCTTTGTACAATTTAATCAATTTTTAAATATATATTTAGTTTATTTATTTAATCTAATAATTTAATTTTATAATTTATATAATATAATTTCAAATTTTGTCGAGATATAACATATAGAAATTATATTAATTATTAAATCTTAATTAATATTATAATCACATAGTAAATTTTAAACAAAAGTATTTGATAAGAGGGTGCGGATCCTCTGCCATACCGCACGCCTTGCGGTACGGCGGGCACCAATAAAGCAGTGACATGTGGCGCTGTCTATCACGTGTCACCCCTTCATTGGATCCCACCGCCCCATAGGTCGTGCGGTACGGCATGGGATCCATGGCCTTGATAAGGCACCTCCCGTAGGCATCCCTTAAGAGTGATCCCCGTTGCGGATCCTCTTAACTCAAAGCATGACTGACAGCAGTTACAATCGTCTTATCATTTGACCACTACTTCACAGTATAAATACGTAATAATCAGTCTCAGTAAGTACATTAACTCATTTTTTCTACTCTAATTCTCTCAATTTCCATTATCCTCTACGAACCATTACTCACTTTAGCATCAAAGTTACAATTAGGGATCAGCCCCGCTCTCCTCTCTTGTAGGTTCAAACAAAAGATTGATGATCAAGTCTTCATCCCATTTCTCAGAACCTCATCAGTATTTTTTTATACTCGTAAAGTAAGATTGAGGGTACAATTGACTTAAAAATTTTTGGGTAAATTACACTTTGGTACCCTGTGGTTTAAAAAATGACACTTTAGTATCTTGTGGTATTTTTCATTAACACTTTGGTACTCTTTAGAGTTATTTTGTAATTTTAACCAAAATAAATTTTATAAAAATTATATATAATTAACTCAAAAAATCTTTGAGGATACCACTCAAATTGACTTCACGTTTTATAGGTATAAGATTATTTTTATCTAAATTTTATTTTAAAATTTAAATTGATGACTTTATTTTCAAAAAAAAAAGGGTAAATTGCAATTTGGTACCCTGTGGTTAGGGGCGTTTCCCCTTTGGTACCCTGAAAGAAAAATTTTTGCATTGTGGTACCCCGTGGTTTGCTCCGTTAGCGATTTGGTACCCTGAGGTTTTTTTCTGTTAGGATTTAACGGCAAATGTTAGTTAAAATGTCAAAAATCTCCCAAAAAGTCTTCTCTTATGCGTTTAAGTCCTTTCCCTTTACTAAAAGGGATCAAAACATAAAGAATTAATTATAAAAGGGTCTTTAGAATTCTAATATTATAGATTTTTCTCCTTTTCATAAGATTTCTTTTGAATAGGTCCTGATTTAATTACACTTTAATCCCAAAAGTTTATGATCTTTATCAAAATAGTCCTTAGAACCTCAAAAGACAAATGAGCATCTATGATTTATCAAAAAATCCCTATATTCAACTACAATTTTCATTCAAGTACACTACAAACAAATCAAAACCCCCAAATTTTTCCAAAATCAAGCCCCACAAATCAAAAACCCTCTCAACAACAAAATCAACATCATCAACAACCAATTTCTTCATACCCTAAGGAATCAAAATTCAAAACTAAGGAATTCAATTTCTTCCTCAATTTTCCAAAATTTGGCATAATTGGTCCCTCGAAAGTTTTTTGTCCATTTTTCCGTTGAAAAAAAGAAAAAAATAAACTTTTATTTTGATCCCTCAATTTTCCAACAAATTTCACTGCTAGTCCCTCTTTAATTTCCATCCAATTTTTTCATTAACCTAAAGAAAAAATTGGTTTACATTCTCCAAAAGTTTTATTTTTTGAATTAAGGTCCTTTCTTTTTATAATAGGACTAAAATGTAAGAAAAAATGAATAAATTAAAATTTAAAATAATTTTGACCAAAAACCCACGCAAATTGGCTCTCCTTCTTCGATACCATCCCTTCCACTTCTTCGTCCCTCTCAATTCTCTGACGCCGCCACCGGAATCCGCCACCGACCTTGACTTCATCATCATCGCCGACTTTCTATTTACGCTTCCGCTCTCATCCTCAACCATCGCGCACTCAGAATCCTGTTCTGCTCCTCCCTTCCGATTGCTCTTCGGTGGCTTGAACATCGACAAAAACCACCTCGCCGACCTACTCCTGCTCAGACCG
This sequence comes from Chamaecrista fasciculata, assembly GCA_003254925.1. Classification (NCBI taxonomy): domain Eukaryota; kingdom Viridiplantae; phylum Streptophyta; class Magnoliopsida; order Fabales; family Fabaceae; genus Chamaecrista; species Chamaecrista fasciculata. The sequence continues at coordinate 136,390 of QANZ01044843.1, read as the reverse complement.
GCGGAATGCTTGGCCGTTGCGCCGCCATGATCAGATTCCCTCTCGGCGGCGTTGTAGCGCGATCTCGACCGGAGAAACAAAATGGCGAGGGACCTGAATCGCTTCAATCCGACGTCGGAGTCGCCGTCGAAGAGGTTATGAACGCCATTGAACTTGATTTGAGGATCTATCCCACGGTAGTGAGGGAAGAAGGAGAAGAAGAACGATTCTGTGATTGGAGAAGAAGAACAGTCGATTTGGGTGGGTTCTTTTTATTTATTTTTTTTTGGGAAAATTGTTTCAAATTCGGACCAATTATGCCAAATTTTAAAAATTTAAGGAAGAAATTGAATTCCTTAATTTTGAATTTTGATTCCTTAGGGTACGAAGAAATTGGTTGTTGATGATGTTGATTTTGTTAGAAGGATTTTGATTTGTGGGTCTTGATTTTGGAAAAATTTGGGGGTTTTGATTTGTTTGTAGTGTACTTGAATGAAAATTGTAGTTGAATATAGGGATTAAAGTGTAATTAAATCAGGACCTATTCAAAAGAAATCTTATGAAAAGGAGAAAAATCTATAATATTAGAATTCTAAAGACCCTTTTATAATTAATTCTTTATGTTTTGATCCCTTTTAGTAAAGGGAAAGGACTTAAACGCATAAGAGAAGACTTTTTGGGAGATTTTTGACATTTTAACTAACATTTGCCGTTAAATCCTAACAGAAAAAAACCTCAGGGTACCAAATCGCTAACGGAGTAAACCACGGGGTACCACAATGCAAAAATTTTTCTTTCAGGGTACCAAAGGGGAACCGCCCCTAACCACAGGGTACCAAATTGCAATTTACCCAAAAAAAAATTAACCTTTTTAAAAATATCTTTATAGTTAATTAGAAAAATAAAACAGTGAATTGATATTTGGTGACGTGTACACGTGGATTTCTAGGTAATAATGGGGATTGAAACAGACAAGAAAACGGAAAACGTGTGAGAGAAAGGAAGGGCCTACCTTGAATGCCACCCTCCATAAGCTGACACACAATTTGCCTACCACGCGTTTTTTTTATTTTCATTTCATTTTCATTTTAATATCCCAAAGAAAAAAACGTACGATGCCGCCTATGGAATATCTCATCACTCTCATTCAAAAATTGTTTAGGGCTTGTTTGGGAGACTAAAAATCTCAGTTTCATCTCATTCAATCATCATCTCATTTTAAGATTGGATGAATAGTAATGGTTAGATGTTTTTTAAGCTTTCATCTCATCTCATCTCATTCACATCATCATCTCATCCACAATATCATTTCATTTTCTCTTACATTTACTAAACTATCCATACTCATATACCTATAATTACCTATACTCTAATATAAATAAAAAAAAACAATTAGATAAAATAGTAATTTTACATACCCTCATTTATTACATTTATAATTTTCTCTCTCTCTATCTATCATTTCTTATCAATTTCTTTTTCTTTTTCACCTACACCTCTCTGTCTCATTCACACACACATCTCTCTCAAATATATATATATATATATATATATTATTATATCTCTCTCACTCTTATTTTCAATTCTCAAATATATATATAGAAATGTTATATATTGTATTATATATATATATTTATATTAACTTAATTAAACAAAAAATATTTTTGTTCATTTGCAATGTTGTTATTTTTCTTAGTCTTAATATTCTTCTATTTGTCTTGAATAAAATATACAATTGAATCCTTAAATTATTTTTAAAGTTACAATCTTTTATTCTCGTTACAATATTCTCTTTACTTTTATAAGCATTTTGATCATCAAACTATGAGCTCAGTTTCCTTGGCTCCTAAAACTATTTTTGGTTTAGTTTCTTTTCCTCAAACTATGCAATTAGTTTCATTTTGGTCCTCAAACTATTTTTTGTTCTATATTCATGTCCAAAATTATCCGATGATTATACGTTGTGGATAATGGAGAAATAACAGTTATTTTTTGGTTGGAAAAATACACAAGTTTCCATATGTCAGTTTTTTTTTTTGTTCGAATCATGGGTAACCAAAAAATTGCAATGTTGTTTTGTTTTTTATTGTCTCAATGTTCTTCTATTTGTTTCGGTCATAAAACTATTTATGGTTAGATTTTTTACTCAAACTACGAGATGAGTTGCATTTTGGTCCGCAAAATATTTGTTATATTTTTTAGTCCAAACTGCAACATTCCTATATGTTTTTTACTATTATACAATTCAATCCATACTTTTTTTCAATATATTTTATGAAGTTTTGAGTAAAATTAAAAGGAGTTAAAATAATTTTTTATCTTACCATTTGTTGGCATTGTTGCTAGTCTGATCCTTAAACTATGAGATTAGTTTCGTTTCAGTAATAAAACTATCTCTGGTTTTATTTTGTTTATCAAACTACGAGATTAGTTATGGACCGATTCATTGGGTCAATACAAATTTGTGGACCAAATTGTATGTTTACAATAATTTTCATGTTATTTTCATTCTAGTCCCAAAACTATTTTTTATTATTTTTTGGTCGTTGAATTTCATAAATAGACCCGATTCTTGATGGCTGGGTTTTTCTACGGTCCCCGAGTTATCATTTACACATGTTAGAGATCAATTAATTGGACCGATTCAAATTTATGGACCAAATTGTAATCTTAAAATAATTTTAATATTATTTTCATTTTGGTCCATCATCTCATCCAATGAGATAGACCCTAAACCCTTCATCCAAAAATATCTCATCCCCACGCTTTCTAAGAGCATCTAATCTCAACATCATCTCATCCAACCCACCACCAAACATCTATCATCTCATCTCATCTCAATATCTCAATCTCATTTCATTATTTCTTACCATTTATACCCCTATTAAAAATAAATAAATCCAACAACCTATTTCACCTAACCACAATCATTACATACCCTTTTATATAATTTTACACTCTATTTAACATTATTTTCTCTCAAATTATCCAAGCACCAATCCATCATTGTCATCTCATCTAATCTCGTCATCATCTCATCTCATCTCATCAACTTGGATGAGATTGGATGAAATTTTTAAACTCCCAAACAGGCCCTGATTGGCCAAATCCACACATATACAATTTATAGCATCTTCATTACGCGTTCACACCAACTACCTTGTACTATATATAATTATAAACTGCATCATGATTCGCTTTTTCAATTTAGGCCAAATTACTAACTGATTCTTACGTCAAATCACTATTGTTTTTCTTTCTTTTTTGCATAATATTATGCCATTTGTGGACGGATATCCCATGTAATTAGGACGGGTGCTTGTGTGTTTATATGTATACGCAATCAGCAATGAACAATATAATTCAATAATAGGATAATATAATATGATTGTATTGAATATTCTTATTTTTATCGTTATGCACTATTTAGCTTGTAATTTTCTATTGATTAAGAGAAATCCTCGAATCCAAATCATTGCATACAACTGTTAGAATTTAAAATCATAACGTTTTTTTTTTTTAACAATGATGAATCAAGTTATGATATACTAATATATGCACTTTAGCTGACTTTGTTTGTAGGATGAAACACCTCTTAACAATAATAATTTACAAGGAAGAGAATCTTTTGAAACACCTTTGATGATAAAATTACTCTCTCTAATTATTGAGAGACTAAAAAAATTAAGATTTCTTAGATAGTGTACCTCTTTTTTAGTGAAGGCCTTAGGGGTCGCGTATTTATAAGTTTTGGTGTGCTATTAAAGAGATTTGTTGATGTTCAATGAGGAGTCCCCATATGTTTGGGTGTCATTTATATATGGGCCCGTTAAATGTTTTGTTTTTATCTTTTTTTTGGCCCAATAAATGTTTTAATTAGGTTTAGGAGAAAGGTTCTATGTTGGTGAATCATTTACATGATCATAGAGAAGATGAATTTGATGGTGGTGATGATCGAATAGGAGGTGTTGGTTCACGAAGGGGAGGAGCTTGGAGTGGGCGGCAAAGATAATAGAAAGGTTTTCAAGGTTTTTTTTTTTTTTTTTTTACCATGAACTTCATTCATGAGGAAAAGAGTACAATATATAGCACAAGGGTATATACATGACAGGAGATACATACATGGCCCAAATCTAATAATAAAGCTTAGCCATGAACTCTTAAAACTGATTACAAAGGAGAATCAAAGATACTCAAGCAACACACCTAAGAAAATCAAGAGATAAAATTAGATCTCCTCTCAAACACATGAAAAAAATAGATCTACCCCAAAATTTTAAGAGCTAGAGAAAAAAGAGGAAGATATAGAGGCAACACACCCCTCTTCACTCTCAGAGGAAGTCTCTTACTATTTTTTCTCCTTCATTTTCAGCGCACAGAGTAGATTTAGAGATAACATTTTAAGAAAAAAGATAAACTCTTTCTTAATGAAAGGGGAAAACTTCCCTAATGGAAGAGGACAACATCCCTAATGGAAGAAGAAAACTTCCCTAATGGAAGTAGAGACCTCCCTAACGGAGGAAGAGCAAAAAAAAAAAAAATACCTAAAAAAGAAGGGTCGCTGATATACCAACGGAGCCACCGTCGTCGGTGTTGCTTCAGAAGATGCCGCCACTGAAGCCGCCGCCATAGTCACCGTCGCTGTCACCGGGGACGCCATGGGAGGCGCCAACCAACAGTCCCCCAAGGGGCTTTTGAGCTGTTGAAAGAAACCCTAGCAGAGCAATTTGAAGCGACAGCAGAGAGAAAAGTCGTTTTTAAGTGCACATTTTTAAGGTTGATTTAAGAAAAATAAAATCAAAACATGCAAAATAACAAAAGGAAAAAAGGGTATATTAAAGAAAAGGCCACATATTTAAAATTAATTCATTGTGGGACTTGAGTCAAGAATTATGTCCATGGATTTCAAATTAGAGTGAAAGTAACACTATTACAAGTTTATAATTTCATAGAAATTAAAAATTAAAGACAAGATAGAATGATATAGTATGAACTATTGATCGATCAATCTCGTGCATAATTGATCGACCGGTTGAATTTTACATTCTTTGTCTCTATTGATCGGTTAGACTTGTCACCATCAAAATTGTTACAACCTTATGGAAACGACCTTCTCACTCTTCAATAAACTTATATATATATATATATTTTACATTATCTCTTAAGTATGATTTAGTTGAATTCTCTTACATTCTACATATTTTTAAGACTAACTTGAGCGTCGAAATCTCATCGTGGAAGAATTAAGTTAGGGAGAAATTGGAAAGGGAAAGAGGAACAAGATTAATCTTCTATATGTCCTCTCCTTATTAGGATATAAGTAACTTTTTAAAAATATTTCAAATTAGAGCATTTGAAAATTATGAAAAAAAGAAGGATGAGATATTAAAAATTAATCTCGCTTTTATTTTCTTTAATCCACAATTGAAATATATATTTAAGTTCACTCTAGCAAATACCTAAAGATTTCATCATGAAACTTCAATTAAAAGCTTCCATCTCCACGACTAGGATCTTGTCCACCTCCAAAATTTAAATCACTTCCAAACGGTTTTGATCTTGTCAAGTCTAAAGTTTTCCTTATTATCTAATCAATCTCATACCTTTTTTTTTTTAAAAAAAAAATCATGTTTTCGTCCATCTATAACGAACATCAAATGCATTAAAACACTTTGGTGCTAGCACAAAGTGTCCAAACAGAAATTCCTTCTCAAACAAATCAGGTCCTAAACAGTCAAAAAAGTTAGAAACTTTATAAAGCCCAATCTCCCAAACCAAAATCCAAAACTGTAAATGCATGCCTCGAATAAGGGTAGTTTCGGATTTTGCAGTAATCACGATTCATGAGCCACTAAACCAACCAGTAACGACGATGGTCCTCTTCGTCATTGACGAACGGTTTTACACTCACAGATAAACGCAAACAGACGCAGACGAAGAGAGATCCGACGAACGAAAGAGAGATCAGAATCAGAGATGGCGTGGTGTGCTGCCAGGTCATTTCCCGCGGCGGCGATGGACATCGCCGTACTCCGCCGTCGAGCTCTGTTTGCCGCCGCCGGTATTGGTTGTGTCTCCGTCGCCGGCACCGCCATGTGGCGTTCTTCTTCATCCAAACGCTCTCTACCCTTTGCTTGCTTGGGAATCTCCACTGATTCTCGTAAGCTTCGATAATTTCATTGCTTAACTGTGTTTGGTTTCGGGAAAAAAAAAAATTGGGGAACCATCATTGAAGTAATTATCAATTTTCTTTTCTATGTTCTGCGGAATGCGAAGGTGTAATTACAGAAGCAGGTCCCAAAAGCAATTTGAAATCCTTAAAAAGTTTAGAAACAGTTTTCTTTGTTGAGGACAGGACAGTGAACTGTCCAGCCTAACCACGCTCTTCTACATTTGCTGCTTGAACTGATTAGCTTAATGCAGCAGCGAGAATGTGGTAACAAATTAGTTTTCTGAAAATGGGATACAAAACGATTGTCGTCAAATTGAGCAGCAGAAATGTAGTAGGAGGATCATGTTGAGATCATTAAGGTGGATTATGAAGTAAATTGGTGATAGGAAATGAATTGGATGGCAATAATTTTCGTGCACTAATTACAATTAAGGGGACCTTATTGATGAAGTTGTGTATGATTTTATGTCTGATGGGAAAACTAATTAGATGTCTACTTTGGTTTACTTGAATCTGGAATTCTATATGAATTTGTTTTAATTTATTAAGGCTTTTCATACTATAGGTTGGAATAAACATTCTGGGAATTACATTGATCCCAAGTGATTATCGGCCTTGATCCTTTTTTGATCTGATATGCTGGTACTGGCTGAGGTACATCATGGTATTGTTACTACAAGTTTCTCAAGACTTGTTCATACTAAGTTTCTTGACAACAATGTTATCTTTTAATTAGATTCATTTGATCTTCTTTTGTATGATTTCCAAGGTTTACGTCTGTCTTACTTTCGCTAGAAAATAAAAAAGAATAAAGACTAAATTCTCCAATTGTAGCTTAAGGTTTATTTGTATTCTTCCAAAATGTAAAACAAGTTTTTCCCTTTTGGTACTAGATTATCTATCTTAGATTGTTAGAAATAGAAGTCACTGATGACTTACTTCATGGTGCTGCTATCAGTTCCGCCCCAGTTTGATTTGCATATGTATTTTATACTGGTGCATGGAACTTTCTTTCAAAAGTTTTGGTTTTTGTTGTGAATATTTTCATTTCACCCTTTTATGTGTCAAACAATACTGCATTAATGTTCTTCCATCAGACTTTGACGTTTTGGCTTCATCCTCTATTTATCATCGGACCTTTTACCCTTATATTCCCTTAATGCGAAATGTAGAAGAATTATGGGTTCCCTTCAATAGTTAATCAAAAGTTCAGCTGGAAAACAACTTTAACAATGAATATGCGAACTAAAGTAGCTGTAGGGTAGGTTCGGAAATTAAGAGGGGAAGAGAATAATAGTAGATTAGGGGAGAAATGAAAGGAAGGTTAACCTTCCATATGTCCTCCCTTAGTTTGGGTGTTGGTAACTCCTCTAAAATACCTCAATTTGGGATATTTTGAATTTGGGAAGGAAAAGAATAATAGTCAATTAAGGACTTATCCTCCATTATTTTCTCTTCTAATTTTCAACTTTTCAAATATGGAGAAGGTATTAATATTATCTTGCCTCTTTCTTTTTAATCCTCGAGCCAAACATATCAGTAATGTTCGTAATTCAGAGGAATTTTTTACTTCAGGAGAGAGAGAGGAGATGTAAAGTGTTATCTGCACCAGAATCCCTCATACACATTTTTTGTTTTGCCAAAATCCTAGATACCCACTTTCCATTGGTTTTTTCTTTTGTATCTAATTTAATTGTGATAATCTTTTTACCAATGTAGATATCAAGGAAGCTATTCAAACTGAAAAGGCCCCTGCGGCATTGGGACCATATTCTCAAGCTATCAAAGCCAACAACCTACTGTTTGTGTCTGGTGTTCTTGGACTTGTTCCTGAGGTTTATTTTTTGATCCTTTGAAGTTTGCTTTTCGTCACTTAATTCTTCAACCCTCTTGGTTCTGTTTATGTGCATGCTAGAAAAACTGTGCGCTCATAATATGTTTTTCGGGCTCAAATGCAGTCTGGAAAGTTCGTCTCTGAGAATATCGAGGATCAAACAGAACAGGTCAATGAACACTGAGGCACATTTCTTATATTAATATAGGCTGTTGATTTCTCTCATACTATTTTGTGTTTTGTATGGATCCTTGTAATATAAGCTTTGATTATTGTTACCAATAATTGGTATATTTTAAATTGCAGCTCCTAAAAAATCTGGGAGAAATTCTAAAAGCTGGTGGCGCAAGCTACTCAACAGTTGTTAAGACAACAATATTGTATGAATGATTTCTCTTCTATCTTCTACAGTTTGGATAGTATTTAGTGTCAGCAGCATGATGACTACTAATTTAACATTTGATTCCTGCAGATTGGCTGACTTGAAGGACTTTAAGAAAGTAAATGAGATATATGCTAAATGTGAGTTTCGCCGTAGTGATTTAGTTTACTGATTTTGATGTTCGCTTTGCATAGATTACCCATTGTGTTAATCATGCCAAAGATTGTTGAGGTCTCAACTCTTAATACAAGAGTCCAAAACTTTTGCCCTTGGTTTATACAATTTTGTTAGCATTTCTTATAGGGTTAAATTGCTGGGTGATACTATTTATTAATGAATTTCACTAGATTAGTTATAGTCTGTACTGTTCAGTGAAAGTTGGTTCTACTGATCTAAATCACTTTTAGGCATAGGACCTGTTTTTTTATTTTGGGTAGAGAAGGGTGACCCATAGTTTGGCTGGAAAGTAAAAATTCTAATGTATAATAGTTGAATCAAGGCTTCATCATGTTGTCCAGGATGTGCTAGTCATACTAATATCTATTGATGATGGAAGCTACTGGTTGGGAATTTTCTTCAACATGGTTACTATTATGCTGAAATCTTAATGTATTTCAACGAAATTTGGCTCACTCTATTGAGTGACAGAAGGTGGTTTGTCAAAGACACATATAACTTGATGGTTTGAATTTGATAAATTTCATTTTCCTGTGGCTCAAACGGTTAATTTGTTTTGCAGATTTCCCTTCTCCTGCTCCAGCTCGCTCAACCTATCAAGTAGCTGCCTTGCCATTAGATGCCAAGATTGAAATTGAATGCATAGCAGCATTATGAACACAAAATTTACTTTGGTTGTTTCTTCCATCTTGGATATAATAATAGTAATAATAATAATGTAAACAGGAGATATATCCAAGAATAGTAATTTAAATTTACTTTAGTTTGTCCTCATCTCGCAGTTTGTCTGATGAACTTACTTAAAAGAACTGTGACTGAGGTTGAATAAATTTTGGATGGAAAAACCTTTTGGAATTTCCCAGTAAGTTTTCTAGCTTTAATGCTTATTTCATATTTGGACTACAATGGTGAACCATGAATCTCATAATTGATATCTTGTTCAGAATGAGAGTACTGAAGCCGATGGTATTTGTAAGATGGTGGATATTTGCTCAAAGAATTAAACAAAGAAAACTTGGTATTGATTCCAAAATAAATTTCAAGGACTTTATGCCAATATATAATGTTTCTTACCAAATTATGACTAAGCTTTTGGCAAAATAATAAATTTGAAATTAAAAAAGGAAAGATAGAAATGAGTAAATGGTTGAATTGAACTGCAAGTAATACCCAATGGCGGGGAAGCGTATACAAAAGTAGCACTCTGCGTGATACTCTCAGGATGAGTAGATTACAAATCACATAAAAGCTATCTCATACAATTCCACGACCTTCCTTTGCTAGCTAAGAGGGTCCATAATAAGGGCACGCAAGCTTGTAATCCAAGTGTTTAGCAAAAGAACGTTGGTTATAGTGGTGAAATTTTATCAAAACCCAGTCTCCAATAGTAAAGCATCTTTCTCTCACTTATTTTCTTCCCCTTTCTCTCTCGTACTCTACAAAAAATGTAAACAACGAAAATATAGAAAATCCATTTCCTATATATATATATATATATTGTTCATCCAGTAATTGAAATTATGCTTCGACTAATCTGAATTTATATTCACAACATTTTGAACTTGAAATCTTATTTAAGTAATATCAAATTGCTTATCACTAGAACGATCACTTTGGTCATTACATAAGTATTTGCTTGAAATATATGTTGACAATTTTGTCTCCATAATGCATGTATATTTGCTTTTTATGGGATTTTATTTCGATTTATAATATAAAAAGTTAATTATTAATATTTTATCTTACAATTATATATATTTTTGGGACAAACGACCAGAAATCATTCATATTATATGACATTAGGGTCATTTCATAGTTGGATTTTCAAACATTAGAATATTTTAAAATAATATTTAAACTAAAATATTAAATAAAGTAGCAAGTAAATGAAAGTTAATTAAGAAATATTAAGGGCCTGATTGGTTGCCCTGTTTCCTGTTTCCATTTTCACTGAAAACAAGAAATATGACTGAAAACGTGTTTTGTACAGTTTTTTTGGAAATGTTTTCTGGAAACATTTCCTGAAACAGGCTGAAAACAGGAAACGTCAAAGAGACGTTTCCAGTATTTCCAAAAACAAACTTATGATATTTTGCAACATTACACAAAAGTAAACTATTTAATTATGTTAATATCATCATTTAGTTATAATCAAACTTGAAAACATATAAAAATTAGCCTTATTCAAGTTAACATAATTTAAATATGAATGAAAACGATTTTTTGACTTTATCAAACAAACATATTTCTTAAATATTGAAAATTTAAAAATGAAAATAAAATTCCAGAAATGAAAACAGAAAATGAAAACAGGAAACATTTTCTTAAACCAATCAGGCCCTAAGTAACTTACTAAATCACCTCTAAAATTTTATATCATTTTAATATTTGAAAATTAGACTAAAAAGTTACCAAAAATTATTTTAAAATATAATAAATATAACATTTTTATTTTAAAAAAATAACCGTCAAATCCAATAGATATCTTATATTATATGGCTCCACCCCTTTTTGGTCGTCCACATTTTAAAACTATAGTACAAAATTAATAATAAGAGAAAAATTATTATTTGATCCCTTCTTTTTTACTGAGTTAACGATTTAGTCTTTCATTTATTTTATATACATATTTGCGTGCCCGTTAAGGCACGCAGAGCCTCTCGTAGTTTTATATGGCCCAACAATAATTAGAAATGTTAAGTTGTTAAGTATGAAGTAAACCGAATAATGACCACTTAATTTCAAATCCACACTTATCTTGAATCCCATACAAAGGATTAGGGGACAAATAAGAGAAGAGGAAGACAAAAAAATCACAATATGAAAATTGAAAAGGAAAAAAAAACCTATAATTATCTTCATCTAGAGAAATTAAAGAAAACAAAATATACATGAAAATGAACCTCTGATCTAGCACAATAGTGAGTAATAGAAGTGGTTTCTTGTATATGTATGTACAAAGAGGCAAAACCTCAACAAAGAATGATGCGAAACCTGAGAACACACATGCTCACTAAAGAGATTCTGATGAATTGAGCTCAGGGATTGTTTTAAGGGCAGGTTTCCATGGCCGTTGATGGGCCTCATTATGAGCCATTAATTGGGCCAGAAGGTGTTCCATCTTCAGATCTTGTGTGTCCACTTTCCCCAACAACGCCTTTAGCTGTTTCTTCGTTATCTTTATCTTCACCTCCGTCCTCGTTTTACCTCCCATGTACTTCGCCGGAGACTCCTCCACGACTTTCTCATCGTCGTTGTGTTTCGCCGGCGATGGATGCGTCGAACAATTACCCATATAATATAATTTGTACCTTCGTGGTTTTGTGCAATGCGTCGGAGTTTGGTGATTTGGGGGTTAATTAGTGTGTGGTAAGAGAGATCAAGGGTTTGAAGTTGAGTTGGGTTGGGTGATATATAGGAGAAAGAGTCACAATTTATAAGTAGGGAGGGATGGATACCCACAATATTATTTCCTAAATAATTAAATTTTAGAAGACCATGATTTGAATTCCACCTCCACTGTTTGTATATAGAAAAGATTCAAGTCTAATACTTTTAAATTAGTTTTTTACTTTTTTATGTATGGGTCAATTTCAATTTCTTTTTTGTTCTATTTATTTTAGATTGATTCTCTATATTTTTATAATTTCTTTTACTAAAAATTTTAATTATATTTTTTCTTTTCATGATAGATTATGCAAAAATTTATCTATAATATTTTCTCTTTATTAGAAAAAAATCTTATAATACATATAAGTCTTGTTTGTCAAAAGATACCTTATTTCAAAAAAATAACGGGTAAATTACATTTTGGTACCATATTTTTTAAAAGTGACAATTTAGTATCTTGTTCTTTGCATCGTTAACATTTTGGTACTCGGTATTTCAAAAGTGACATTTTGATACCTTGTTCTTTGCACCGTTAACACTTTGGTACGCTGTTTTATGGACTAATTTCATGTTGGTACCCTGTTATTTCACGATTTGTCACCTTATTCTACCTTTTTTAGGGTACAAAAGTATTAATGATGCAAATAACAGGGTATCAAAATATTAACGGTGTAAATAACACAATTTGAATCTTCTATAGTGCATTATAAGTGTAGTGCTGAGAGAGAAAGTAAATCTCATTGACACTTATTCTCTTAGCACTGCACCCCTACAATATTAAAAATGATCTTAATTGATAAAGAATATGGCACCAAAATGTAATTTACCTAAAAATAAATAAGAGGGATGAATGTAGGAGTATTGTTGAGATGGTGGGGGTGTTGGTGTGCAATTAATGTGGCAAAGGACGAGAGGTTTGACCTCATCAAGGTAGCATATCATGTGGTATCCATGTGATGTCATTATTGATTCAATTTGACAATTTGTTAATGTTGTCACCATTAACCATACATTGTTGGTTGGCCAAAAAACCATACATTGTTGGAGCCGTCCGTGGAATTGGTGGCTGCCTTATATAACAATGAATGAATCAAGACTGGCCAGTGATCCCCATAAGAAATTATATATATACTTGGTTAAAGTTTGCCTCTTCTAGTCATATAAAAGGTCACGGTTTGAAAATTTTGATTTTTTTTTTTTGGATGTGAATGTCTTATTTAATGGATGATATTTAAATTATTAAATTTCTCTAAGTGGAGAGATATTTAATATTTTTTTATCTTAATAAAATATAGATGTTTTTCTCCATTTAAACTCATTCTACCAAAAAAAAAAATGGACTGGCTAGTAGTCTACTAGCAAGTAGCAATGAATGATGATTTCATGTCACTAGATGTGATATACCAATTTGTAAGAATTATTTAATGTTTTGAACCGCAATGATATAAATTATTTTTAAATTAAAAATTATAATTTTTTTATTGAAAAACTTATTTTTAATATTAAAATGAAAATCGTATGAAGCTATTTTTCATTAGTTTTCTTATCATTTTTAAAAGAATATAATGTAATAGTATGATATATTATTTGAATTTTATATGTGTGTTTATAATATATAATTTTAACTAAATTGGATTAGAGCTATATAATATCAAATATAGGCCATAAGTAAGATGTAAAAGATTAATAAAAAAGTATCAAGTCAATTTTTCCTTTTGTTTTTTATATTTATAGTTAACATGTTTAAAGTCAATTTTAATTCTCACATTAGGATAATTAATTATTGAATGTGATTACTTATATTTTGAGTGAATCAATAGTAGCATTCTAAAATTGTTGGTGAAATTGGTTTTTACTAAAATGTGGATTATAAATACAGTAGAATAATAGCCACGTACAGAAAGACTATTATAATATATATATTAAATAACAAACTTTTCATTTGGTGACAAAATTAATTTTAAAATAAATTGGAAAGCTGTAAATTGCATATATATAATTGACGTTTATCTCAAAATATTTGACACAAAGCCTTAATTAGCATAGTGCAGCCATGATGAACAGAGAGCGAATCCACTTATGTTTTCTTTCACTCAATTGAGTGGATCAGCAAGAGCATGTGACCAAAGCTTAAATTATTTGTTTAGGTGTGAAAAGGGATTTTCATGGAATCTAATCTACGCACATTATCCATTATAATAAGTGATTTGTATTTATATTATATTATGTTAAGATTGTTTTTAGTTGATTATTTTTGAAATCATATAATATATCTTCTCTAATTTTGGAAGAGTAGTGAGAAATTATTAGAAAAAATTTATACAATTTTTACTTTAAAATATTAAAAATTAAATCAAAATTTCTTAATTTTTTATCATCTTAAAATCATTAAATAAATTATAAAATATTATTTTGAATAATTTCATAAAATTAAAATTCGAACTTCAAAGTCGTATCAAGAAAATTTATTATTTGGCCCATAAATTTTTATTAAATCAATGAATCAGTCCTTAAATTATTGAAATATACTACTCGATCTATAAAATATTGTAGTTGCCAATAATTTGGTTCTTAAGTTAAATTCAGCAACAAAAGAAATATTAGTATATGAATATTATGTTAAATTAGTTTATAAAATCATGTATTAATCATTATATTATATGTTTGACAAAACTGTTTTTTTATCTCTAAATTTTACATCAACTTTCTATTTCGTCCACAAAATTTGTTTACTATCAGTTTTATCCCTAATTTTTGTTGATTTTATCTTTTATATTAACTTCATCTAACAAATTAATGATAAAATTTACGTTCCAATTTTATCGAATGTCCCCGAAGGGACAATGATAAAATTCACGTAACTTGTGACATGTAATGTAAAATTAATAAGAAAAAAATAAATAAATGATGATCACATAAAATTTGTTGTTAATTCATTAAATAAAATTAGGAGGAAAAAATCAATTAAAATGTGAAGTTTTTTTTTCGTGAAATAAAATTTAAGTGAGGAGATGACGCTCCAATCTAGGATCAGGGTAGGCCTCGGGGTTCAATGAGCACTTATAAGGTATTTACAGATAACCCGTCTCAGATAACCCATCAAATGAGACATCACCAAAAATCGAACCCAAATCATACAATTATCATGGACAAAAGGTGACAAAATAAACCAAACTTGATTGGCAAAAGAAGATGGAATCACAAAAAGAGAAATTAGGTGTGAAAGGATTTGGGTGGGAATCATGAGAGGAGAAAAGTGGGTGTGAACGCAAATAAGCTAAGGGAATCAATCTATAATGAGGAAAGGAAAGGTGTTATTGCTCATTCGCGTGTGCTTATCCACTTTTCTCTTTTGCACATACCTACCCTTTCTAATTTCATCATTTTATCATTATCCCTATTATTTTCTTTCACCCACTGTAATTTTTAATTTTTATGATGTGACTATATATCTATATTTGTAGATAACGTTGTATATATATATATATCATGAAAATGATGGGATCGGATATAACTAGACAAGGGAAAAAGATAAATCTTGCATACACAAGCACAAGTCACCATTGGAGATAAACACAATTGAATTAAACTTGCATATGTTGACAATGATAAATCGCTTTAGGAAATAAAATTAATTTTTTATTTCTCGTTATTATTTTCTAATTTAATCAAATTGCACGTTTACCTGATCAAAGAATAAAAAACTATTTGCCAGAAGCTAAAAGCCCGAAAAAAAAATCCAAACGGGACTTTGAATGGTGGGCTGGGTTGTATATATGAAGACAAATTAACTTATATATTACATGGTTGAATACTTCGATTGGCCAAAAGCTGTACAAAAAGACTTCAATGACTGGACTAAATCAATTGATCATTGTAGTTTATGTATTAGAGGAAAATAAGATCATAACATAACAATGAGTAAGAAAATAATAAGGGTATAACTATAATAGATACAAAATAGAATGCCTAAAATGATTAGTGTCTAAGAATTTTGTGCATATCTTCCATTTGACGAATCTTAGGAGACATGTCCAATTTTCTCCATGCATTACGCTTTAATTAATGATTGTGTGAATTCCCCTGCTGTAGAATAAATGGCTTGAGATGGAAGGATGGAAGTTCAAGATGCAATCAATATAATACTTGGATTGGTTAGAGGCTTATTATTAGAGCCCTTTTCACTATAGATGATTAATTGAAACTAGAGGGCAGAGTTTTATATTTTAAGTTGATTGTCTAAATTAGTTTTATATTTTTGTTTTAAAGTTTATTTTAGTCCTTTATCTTTTAAAATATTCAAATTAGTCCTATGCTTTCATAGTGGTTTACTTTTATTTGATGATAAACTATTAAATATGACAATCATATCTCTAAATTAGGTTCATCAGCGAACAAAGTCAAATTAAGGATAGCAAATTAAAGTACTCATATCTAATAAAAATCCAAAAATTTTATCATGTGAATCTAGGCATGAGTCCGATTCCAAGTTCAGAGATAGTGGTATCCTGCCGCAATATTACATATTTATTTGACACTTGATAATAATCACTTGTTATACTTCATGAAATCCACGTACATTTGACACTTGTGTCCTCATATAATTAATTAATAAAAGCTTCACATATTTTATTTTTCACACACTCTTTATTTTCTGTTTTCTACACTTTAATCCTAAGTAATTGAAGTAGTGTAAGAATCCACATGCAAAACCTTCAACTCTTTCATGACCTAAATTTTTTTTTATATATGCATTCTTCTAATAAAGAGTATTCACTGATAAATTAGAATTTATCATCACCCAATATAAATAAAAGCTGAATATATTATATGGTATCATGCACTAATTAGTGATAGAAGGCTCAACTCTAGTGCAAAATTAAAGAAACTTTTAGCCACGCATTTTTACTAATAGTCGTTGATGATTGAGTCCAAGTTGGGTTCTTCACTCACCAACCTTCTTCACTTTTCGTAGCTCATTTCATTTGTCTCCACAGTTTCATTCAAAATCTTCACATTAATCCAAAAGATAAATTCAACTTAATTAATTAGATCAGCATAGATAGGATATATAGACCCCATGATTTAACGAATCTCTACCATAATGTCGATTTTGTGTCCAAGTATATATGGTTTACACGTGGCACCACCCAGTTGTTGTCCAAGTGTGAAAGCAAATCACGTGCTGGCCCGTGACATAATCGACGGCACTTGTCATGAGTGATCAGTTATTTTTGTATTCTCTAAATTGTAGGTAGAAAAATATTTTAAATTTTGACAGATAAAGTCATAAACTCTTTTAATTTTTAGGCCATAGTCTCAAATTGGACATCTTTTATATATATATATAAATTATTCTCTTATCTTTTATTTATTTCACATTAGTTTTATATGTTTTCATAGTGTTTTAAATTGGTCTCAAATCTACTATCAAAACACTATTTGTTCTCATTTGTCAACAATTTTAATTGGATAGAGAGAGAGAACTTTTTAACATTGTTTCAAATTTGTTGCATTCGAATTTAAAATGAGAAGGATGACCAACAACCAATCACTTGTTTAATTATAAAACTAGTTATTCACGTTTAGGAGTCAATTTGACTTCGTTTATTGATGGCCCGAAAGTACTCATTATAAAATAAACTTGTAGCTTTAGGTTTATTGCATTTGAGCTTGAAATGATAAAGATATGACTATATTCAATATTTTTTGAACCAATTTGAAACATGATGGAAACATAAAGGACCAATTTGAAATAAATGAAAGATAAATGACCAATTTAAAATCCTCCCCATACATAAGAGACCTATTTGAGACTTTGGCCTAATTTTTAATTTAGTTTACTTAAGATCCACGAGTTTTAAAATTTGGCAGATAAACTCTTTAAACTTTCAACCTTATATTCCTTGAAACTCGTGAGCTCTTACAAAAAGCACGGTTATGAAAATCGGACCGGTTGAACCGTGAATCGGCCAGTGGTCCGGTCCGAGTTACATGCTAAACCGCCTTGATATAGAACCGCTTAAGAACCAGAAAAACCGCCCTAAACCGGACGGTTTTGAGGTTGAACCGGTTCAGGATTTTTGTGTTCTTTTTGTACTTTTTTTGATTAAATTGATGCTATTTTAAAAGGATTTTTTTTATTAACTTTAGATTCAAAATAATACATTATTTGGTAGTTTTCACTTCAATATTTAATTTTTTATCTTTCTAGTTCTCATTTTCTTACTCAATCTAGCTTAAATTTAAAGAATTTATGATTTATTTTCAGTATTTATTAGTAAATTTTTATTACATTAAATTAAATATATTATTTTTAATTTATTTAATTACTAACAATTCGATCTCGGTTGAGCTCCGGTTAGACTCTTGTACCGCTGCTTCAGCTGGTTCAATGTCCTGTCTGGTTTTAAAAACCTTGTACAAAAGTGAGGCTACGTATAGTGAATAAAACTGAAAATTTAAAAGTTATGTATATCAACTTATTTGAAAATTGAGAGAAT
Source organism: Chamaecrista fasciculata (assembly GCA_003254925.1). Lineage (NCBI taxonomy): Eukaryota > Viridiplantae > Streptophyta > Magnoliopsida > Fabales > Fabaceae > Chamaecrista > Chamaecrista fasciculata. Next base: position 117,953 of record QANZ01044843.1, on the reverse strand, counting down.
CTTTTTGTCAAGTTTTTTTTTTATTTTAAGGATCCTATGTAAACAAAATTAAGAATTGAAAAGTGTAGTTATTTGTTAAATTTTAAAATTTAGAAATTTTCTCTACCCCAAATAAAAAATTCATGGATTCAACTATTTAAAATAAAAATGAATTCTTATTTAAACGGTAAGAACCCATAATGAATTTTTTTTTTTTT
>QANZ01044843.1:51609-116995 GCA_003254925.1 Chamaecrista fasciculata | reverse complement strand
TTATGGTTGGTCAAAAATAGTGAATTAAAAAATTAAAAAAGAAAAAAAAAATCACTCACTCTCTCTCCCACTTTTTTAAAAAAATAAATGAATTAAAAAAAAGCAAAAAACAATTAAAAATTAAAAATGCCACCACTCTCTCCCCACTCACTCTCCCCATATGAAGTAATTTCAAATTGATCCTAAATATTTTATAATTTCTCAAATTGGTCCTAAATATTTTATAATTTCTCAAATTGGTCCCAAACTTACTCTTTTATCAATATAAAAATTTAATATAATCTTCAACTTTAAATCAATTCAAACGTTACACGGGCACGCCAAGCCCCTAGTATATATATATGGGTCCTTCTAACCAAGTGAGTTTTATTTTGATTTCAAGGACATATGTTAAAGGTTAATTTTGATTGATCAAGTGAGTTTTCAAACATTAAAAATTATCTTTTAAATGAATTTTCGTAAATTTCAAGATATGAGATACTTTACTAACCAATTAGAATAAACCTTAAAATGTGTCTTAAAGACACATGTTAGATAAATATATATATATATGTATGGATTTTCAGAGACCATATGTCACCACATATATATGATCGATCTTAATCAAAATATATATATGATCGATATATAAATGACGACTACGCATCTATGACAAATTATTAACAAGATAGGGTATTTAATTAACTTTTCTTCTTCCATTTACAATTCCATTCAACATCCTTAATTAATTCACATTAATTATAACATGCATTTCATTCATTAATATGCTTAAATACATATAATCACTCACTTACTAGCTATAGGCCGGTACATCTCCTTGACTCTTATATGGAGAGAATTTATTGTACATAGTTATATTGTAATAAATATATAAAAGAAAATTCTATAGAAGTAAATCTTAGATATAACTATTTTAAGAGAGCATATAGTATCTTAAAGAATTAAATCCTTTTCTAACAATTAATCTTAAAAAATTACAATATACTTGATCACCCATCACATTCTCAAAAAATAATAAACTCTCAACAAGCATGAGAAAAAAAAAGAACAAGAACATATATAAGAATATAATAATGAACATGAAATATTATATTTGAGTATCCCCGGCCACATTTTCTTTGCTATTACTTTTAGCTACCTCTGTAAAATACATGCAAAGATCTCACTTTCAATGGAGCTCTTGCAATCACTAAATGTGTTAGTTAAATGTTAAACCACTTACTCTTGGAAAAACATTAATTTGTAACTTAAGTTAGTGTTGCAATTGCCATATATGTATCACATATATTATATGTAATACTACAGAGGGACTAAATTATAAACTATATATGATTAATAACTATAGAACTAATAACCAATTCATCGCTTTGCGTAAGTGTTTACATAATCTTCTTCTGTTCGAAGAAATTATTCATCGAAATAATGAGTTACCATTGATATCGACACATCTAGGACCGAACGTGTTGAGAATCTTATCCGTTTTGGCCTGATCTGGAAAATGTACGACATGGGTGTAGGATGGTCGATAGGTACAACACCCAACTCGCCAATCTCTACATATCAAAGATCGAGCCTCCGCCAACGATCATAGAAAAAACAAGTCTTTCCTTCGCTTCGATCCACCCCCCGTAATACAGCCTGAAGAATTCCTACCTGCGCAGACTTCCCTGTACTCAATCTAAGTGCTCGTAAGCAAACTTGAGAAAGAGCTGCATGGCAGAAAGCGAGGCCTCCTCAAACCAAGAAGGACTTGGCGACGCCGGTGATGAGGAAGAAGGTTGGGCTTCCCCTTTTATTACAAATTTTTTGTCGATAAAGGGATCAAATGGTATAGTTCTTTTGTTGGTAAATTGGAGGATTAGAAAGATGACTATTGCTTTCCAATTGGCTGTTTTTGCATTAATTGCTACTTCATCCATTTTATTGATCGGTGTACCTGTTCTATTTGCTTCTCCTGATAATTGGTCGAGTAACAAAAATGTTGTATTTTCTGGTTCTTATGGATTAAAAAAAGAGCATAAACATGTCATGTATACTTTAATTTGCCCTAAATACAGTTGCCATTTACTTCCAAATTGATGTAATATTTATCATATTACTTTCATTGTCACATGCATGCATTCCCATGACGGAAGTTTAAATTTATTGTGGGCCTCAGTCATCTGGATCCAGAATGGATTAGACATATATTTTTTAAAAAATAAAGCCCAAAACACTCTTTTGTCTTTTTTTTTTTTGGTTAAAGGTTCATTTTGGTCCTAAATGTATGCCCTAATGTTCATTTTGGTCCATTATGTTTCAAAATGTTCAAATTGGTACTAAATGTTCCATTATGTTTCATTTAGGACCAAAATGAAACATTTTACTAACATTTAGGATCAAATATGACCAAATTCAATAACTCTTTTGTCTTTGAATTGATATCAATTTTCAATTTTATTATGATGTTTTTATGCTTTATATGATGTCGGTTTTATTCTCAATATTTTTTATTTTGGCCAATTTTATTTTTTTAACTAATTTCTTTTAATAAATTAACAAAAAAATCATCGTGTTTTTCAATCTGAGTTAAGATTTAAGTTTCTTTTTCTATCAATTCCATATTACAAGTCATTATTCATGTAAAATTTGTCATTAATATTGGATAAATTAAAATAAGAGAAAAAAATAAAGTTGATCAAAATATAAATATTGAGGATGAAATTGACAAAAAAAAAAAATATTAAAGACAAAACTAAAAGTTGATATAATGTCTAGGGACGAAAATAATACTTTTGCCTTAACAATCTTGATTCACCTTGAAGATATTAAGATGTTTCGTTTTCTTGACAATGAGAAGCAAACTGAAAAGTAAAAAAAAAAAAAACTACATGAATTGAAGCATTTTATTAGAGAATACTGGTATGATAGGGTTTTTTAATACCAAACTAACCATTTAAGTATTTCCATATAAGAAAATAAACTGTTGAGTATATATATATATATACTCGACAACATAAATTAAACCAACTATGTTTATAAATGAATAAATTAAGAAATTAAATACACATCAAAATAGAGTTTTGTCCAAATAATATCAATGGAAGGATGTTTATGCATACTAAAGAACCACTTGGGTAGATCTTTGTTTTTTTTTTTTGACAAGTACTTGGTAGATCCTCATCCTCCCAGCACGTATACTATGAGTTATGAGTTATATATCCCACAAACCCTAAGCTTAAATTAATCTAATGTTAGTAAACATTAAGTAATTAATAGATTTGAAGACAAAGTAGTCTCTTATTTTAGTTTTTATTAGTTAAGCATTTGTTAAGTAGTTAATCTAAGTCTTGGCCAAGTTAGTGAGAAAGGGTTAGTTACTAAATTACTTGATATATTATATTTATATTACATAATATTGAATAAAAATATTTTTAACCACGGTCGGTTCCACTCATTTATTAAGACGTATATAATAGAGCAATGGTTCATTTCAACTGTCTATATTATGAATAAGGACGAAAACCCGATGAAATCACATATTGGAGACCAAAATAAAATAACTATGAAAGTTTGAGGAACAAAACAAAACACAAAATTAATTTTATGACCAAAATAAAATTGACCTCAAAGTTTGAGAACTAAAATGAGATTTCAACCTTTATTTAATTTGGTCAAACCTGTAATTTCATTAGATAAAACTTAAAAGGCACAGAGATTAGAGAGAGAGTGAGAAAGAGATGGGTAAAGAAAATAATGAGAGATAATCTTGAAGTGAAAGAAAATAATATTTAACAAAGCTCTTCCTCTAATTCTCTCTATTAAATAAACATACCTGCTTAAAATAAAGATTAAAGAGAAGAAGAAAAAAAAAAAGGTCTTATTATAAGAGATAAAATCTCCCAGTCTTTCAAAAAAAGAAGAGAGAAGTGTGAAGATGAACAAAACTGAAAAACAAATATCTCAAATCGACTTCAGTCTTATCTCCAAATTTCGCTTTCATTGTTTTGTTAACTTCTTACGGTCCAATCCTAATACGAAAACTCCTTTTTAGAATAGATAGAAAAATGAATCAAACGCATTGAAATTTTGGCATCTTGTGATGGTTCTGGGCTTCTGGCCCAAATATCATTTTCACTTCATTACACAAAAATATTATTATTTTTCTTCCCATAGCATGAATTGATAATGGCTAATGTCCCTGTGAATAAAAAAAAGGCTAAAGTACACTTTTGGTCCTATAAATTTGACAAAGGTTTCAATTTGATCCCATAACTTTGGCAAAGGTCTCAATTTGGTCCCATAACTTTTTTTGTTGCAATTTTGGTCTCATAACTTCTAAAAATGTCTCACTGTTAGTCCCAAGCTGATTTCCATCCGTCCCATAACTTCATCCATATTTGTCACGTCGTCATCCAACTCAGTATGTTAGATCATCTTTAGCGGCAGATAATGGATAAAAATCAGTATTGAGACCAACAATGAGACGTTTTCAAAAGTTATGGGACTAAAATTGCAACAAAAAAAGTTATAGGACCAAAATTGCAACGAAAAAAGTTATGGGACCAAATTGAAATCTTTGCCAAATTTATGGGACCAAAAGTACACTTTAGCCAAAAAAAAATATAGAACATCTTCTAAATTAATTAAGTTTGATGACATAGTGAGTTCTATATAACTTGTACAACTCAACTAAACATTTTCATCTTGCTTAACCATTGTACGTTATCTCAATTAAACATTTTATCTTGTTTAGATGATACTTATTTGACATGGGGTTAATGGACCCCATTTAAAAAGTGAATATCATGAATATGTTGAAGTTCAAATATAATCTCTTTTTGATTTTTTTACTTACATTAATTTATAGAGTTTATTGTATTATTGTTTAGTACCTTTAGTACAATTTTGTTTGAATTTTAAGATACACCTTTGATTTGTATAGTATTATTAAGTATTTATAGACTTTTATATAGGAAAGTTATTTTATATGTTTGGTAATACTTCTCAATATATTGAAAGACTTAATCAATTTTTAAAATTTGCATTTACTAATAGGAGTGTTGAGAGAAAAATTGTATGTTTCATTACCTGCATGTTCATTATTTAAGAAATGCAATATAGTAAAGAGATGCTATTTTTTTTTGGTAATATAAGAGATGCTATTTTTTTTTTTGGCCTGAATAAGAGATGCTATTTTGAATCACTTGATTTTGAAACTTATTGGGAATTTTTCACCAAACTGGGATTAATTTTGGTCCTCAATTATGGGATTAATTTTGGTCCTCATTTTGGTAACATCCAAGTGATTTTAAATGGTCATTTTGGTCCTCAATTATGGGATTAATTTTCTTTTGGTCGTAAAACTATTTTTAGTTATATTTTATTCCTCAAACTATGGGGCCAGTTTTATTTTGATCCTCAAACTATTTTTTGTTTTATTTTGGTCCTCAAACTATGAGATTAGTTTTATTTTAGTCCGCAAACTATCTTTTTATTTCATTTTGGTCCCCTAAATGTGATTTCATATAGTTTCTACCATTATTTTTAACTTGGACAACTAAGATGAATTATTTTTCACTCATATGTGTCATTAAATGGGAGTTGTTGACAAAGTGAGAAAGAAAAATATTTATTTATAGTCACAAATTGAAAATAAATTTATGGTTGATTTTTCTTAAAGAGTAAAAATTGTTCTTTCTCTCTTTGTTAAATCACTTATTTTAAGTTTTGATGACCAAAACAAAATAAATATGAAAGTTTGAGAATTAAAACAAAACAAATTAAAATTTTGAATACCAAAATAAAATAAATATAAAAATTTTACGACTAAAACAAAATAAAAAATAGTTTGAGTACCAGTCGATCTAAAATTATATTCTCTATGCTGAATGCTGCTGATACTAGAAATGGAATTACCCAGGCTTGATGATTTCGTGGAAATTGAACAGAATATAATCATAAATTATGAAATGACGTTTGGGCTTTAACAAGTTGTTGCTAAGAAAGATCACTGAGTTTTTGCCTTTTTTGGTTTTCAGTGTTCTGCAGTTGGCGCCAGCACAGCGAAAGCGTAAGACAGTGAAAATAGTTTCGACTTTGGAATCGTCGTCTCACTCTTTCAATTCACGCCTTCTTCTTCTTCTTATTCTTCGTCGAAATCTGTTAGGTATGTGTTTTACTGCTATTCTTTCTCATTTCCTTGCTTAATTTGTTGTTTTTCACGATTTTAATTTCTCCTTTCTCTTTAGGCAAAAAGGGGGATTGTGGATTTCTTTTATTCTGCTCGAATTTATTTTATCGTTTTCTGTTCATGTATAGTGGTTGATTCAAATCATCTGTAGAAGAGTTGTTGAACTTGAAGATGAGTATTTGTACATCAGGTATGGCTTGATATTAAATCGCCTTTTTTTTTTAAATAAAGTTTCAGCTGTTCCTATAGTCAATTTTGGGTCCTGTGAGCTATTCGCTTTTCCTTTTATTTCGTTTTCTCTTTTTCTTTTTAGTTCATCTCAGCTTACCTGTGGAGTCTAATAGTGAGAAGCACTAGAGCAAGTAGATTTTATGAAATAGTGAAAACTTAAAAAAAAAATGAGTTTGGATTTCAGAAAAAAGCGGCCATACTGATCTCATGTTGAAACAAAAACCCATTTGCACAATTTCTGACCCGTAAGAGTATATGTATATGTCTTGATGGCCATAAGGGAAATAATGTCAGAAGAAACTATATATATGTCTTTCCTTCCTCATTTAAGTCCTAGTTTTAAATGTTCTGATAAGTTTATCTTTTCCATTCTCTCTATACATAATGCAAATTTTCCTATCTTTTTTTGCTTTTGTTCCGTGGCTAAAATAATTTACGTATGTATATATGTTGTAGACAATTAGACTTTTAGTTTTTCCTGGTACCACCATCTTTGAATTAATGCTGAAGTTGTGTGTGTGCGTGCCCGCACCATTCAGTCTATGTAACATCTATCATTGGCTAATTTTCAGAGTTGCTTTACGAACATTCTGACCATTGCATATAAATAGGCCTTGTTGACAGCTAGAAATGTACTGCTGTCAATAACTTTTTTATGACTGTTTTTAATTCCTCTTTGGTTTTCGAAGCATACTTACTAATTAAATTGAAAAGACAATGAAGGGAAAAGGACTCTGATCATTCATTCACCATCTGTTACCCTCACTCTGTTGAAATTTTAACTGCATAAACTTTCTTCCTTTCTTTTCTGGAGAAAATGTAATTCTTCTTCTTTCTTCATTGAGGAGTACATTTCCATGTGATTATATAAATATTTTAAGTAGTGAAAATTATTTGTAGTACTTTTTTGATTTATTGGTTGGAATTGGTTGACCAGATTATATTCAAATCTCTTCTTAGTGATACTACTCTGCAATTCTTGGTGAATAAGCAATACATATTAGAGTGTTAAAGTATGCTGTATCCATTTACTTTTGCTACAGAAATGTTTTCTTTTTTCAACCTGTTAAATATTGGTTCATAAAGTAGTCATTTGATTCCCTTTTCATATCCATTAAATGCTTGTAGCTCCTTTTTTGCCCCTGTTCATTTAATTTTATTAATTTACACATAGGAAATTTTAGTTAAATCGCATTCTCTACAAAACACTTACTTTGCTCTAAATCGTGGCAGCAACCAGCACCAACTACACTGCTACATGCAGGAGGCTTTTGAGATTCTTTTCCTCTTCATTCTTTAATCCCTCCAAAGCCAAGCTCTTTCCTTCACTTTCTAGATTTACTTCCAAATGGTTTTGTTCCTTTCCCCTCACTGGAAGACATACTGCTGCCTATAAATCTTCCATGAACTTGTTGAACAGACTTGGGTTTGGTAGCACCAGGGCTCCTGATAATTTGGACTCTTCAATAGCTCAGGGTCCAGATGATGATGATGTATTTGCGCCCGGTCAGGAGTTTGCCCAGTTTGGTGCTGGCTGCTTTTGGGGTGTTGAGTTGGCCTTCCAGAGGGTGTCTGGAGTGACCAAGACAGAGGTTGGTTACAGCCAGGGCTTTGTGCACAATCCAAGCTATGAGGATGTCTGTTCTGGGACCTCAAATCACTCAGAGATTGTTAGAGTCCAGTATGATCCCAAAGAATGTAGCTACGAAACATTGCTTGATGTGTTCTGGGCAAGGCATGATCCTACCATGCGGAATCGGCAGGTATGTATAGAACTCTTCATTTGTGCTATAAAATCATGTTTGATGGAATTGGTTTGGTTCTATATCTGTACTGTTATATATGGCTTTGAAGCTTTGTGTTAGTTGATCTCCTAAACCATATACTAAAATATATTTTTGCATAAAATACCTAAGGAAATAAAAAGTAGTGGGAGGAATTTAAATAACTCCACTACATTGAGCAAAAAAAGAAAAGAAAAATCCACTACTTTCGATTATATTATATTAAACTAAAATATAAAATAATAAACTAATTATAAAAAATCTGAATAATTTTTATTAATCTTTTATTATTTTAAAAAATAATGAAAATAACAAGTTTGATTTTTTTAACAATTCTAATTTTTTTCATAATTTTAATAAATTAATATTTGCATGCTTATTTTGACCCTCAAAGTCACTATTACACACACACACACACACACATATACGTACATATGTGAATAAGATTTCCAGATTTGTGCTAACTTTCATTTTGAGTCTGGATTTGTGTAATGTTGTCTGTTGACTTAATTGGTTTAAATTAATAACTTTTGGTTTCTCTAGAAATATTTTAATATTTTTCAATTTGTAAACAAGCTTTTGTTTCAAATTTTTTTTTAAAAAATTAAGGTGATATTGTTTGTGATATAGGTCTAGGGAAGAGAGAAGGGATAGAAGAAATAGAACTGAGGCAGAAAAACAGAAAGGAGGGAGAACATAACTCAAAATACTCAGATTTTATCTGGATAGATGTTTCTATCATAACTAATCAACATTATTCTTTACTTGCTCTTAAGTCTTACCCCACCCATTTTATCTTGATAGATGTTTCTATCATAACTAATCAACATTCTTCTTCGTCCTATTTTTGTAGTAGACGTGTTGTGACATTTTTCATTTTGCGCTTACAAGGAAGGAAAAGAAAATTGATGTTATGTCGTGTATTCTCTCATCTGTTTAGTGTTGCACCAAATACTTGTTGTGGAGTGTTATTCAGAAGCTGTTTATAGTATTCCATGAAAATTGATATTGGAAAATTGTTAAATGCTGGAATCTTTGAACTCATTTTGTTGCTTATAGTCAGGCCAGCGTTTAATACAGGTAGACACAAACAAAACAGAGAGATTGAGGCAGGGATGAAGTAGAGAATGATTGAGAGAGAACCAAAACAGTATTTTGAGAGTGATTTGTTATAATTTTTTTTTTCTCATGCTGTCTTTTTATCAAATCTAGTCATAAATGAACATTGAATTGAGTATCTGGTGACAAATTGTGATGTTTTTGTGGTATTGCAGCCACACATGACACACCACAGAATTCTATTCATGTGACTTAAGTCTTAAGGAACCTATTAGTATTAGTATTAGTGTGACATTTTGGTCTTCATGTTATTGGGAAATGATGTGGGAACACAATAGAGATCTGGGTTATACTAACCAACCTATTATTATTAGTATTAGTGTTACATTTTGGTCTTGGTGTTACAGGGAAATGATGTGGGAACACAATACAGATCTGGAATATACTATTACACAGCTGAACAAGAGAAGGCGGCCATAGAGTCTTTGGAACAACATCAGAAGCGATTGAGCAGAAAGATTGTTACTGAGATACTTCCGGCCAAGAAGTTCTACTGTGCAGAAGAGTACCATCAACAGTACCTTGAAAAAGGTGGGCGATTTGGTTTCAAGCAATCTGCTGCTAAAAAATGCAATGATCCAATTCGGTGTTATGGCTAAGATCACTAGGTTATTAGAGAGAGATACACCACAAAAGTATCAGAAGGACCAATTTTAGGGTCTGTTAATATGATTGTAATCTGAATGCTATTGCCTCCTTTTGCCATTTTGTTTTTGTATCCTATGTTTGTCATCCTTGTTGTAATATAGCAGTAGTGGCTTGATATATTATTATGTATTATAAATATTATGGTATTTAAAATTGTCTATAATATAATTGGAATAGTAACTAAAAGTTGTTATGGAAATGATACAATCGGTATTTTATTAAAATTTAGTTAAGCTGGAAACCTAAAGGTGGTGTGGGATATGAGGTTCTTGAGATGGTGTCATAATATCCTTTGGGATATAAGAGTAAACTAACAATTTAGTTCTCGAATGATTAACAAGTTGACAATTTAATTCTTGAAAAATTGAAATATACAATTTAATCTTTAAAAGAACCTCGTGGTATATTTGGTAGTTTTTAAAAGAATCAAATATTATAGTTTAGTCAATAAAAGATTAATAAATATATCATCTAATTCTTTCAAGAATTAAATTATATATTTTAATCTTTCAATAATCTAAGTTATTAATTTACTCATTATTATGATAATATGCACGAAAAAAAAATTGTTGATGGAATGAGAGGATAATAAGAAGCCCAACATATAGTCCAAAAAGAAAATAAGAAGCCCAACATCATTTGTTTTATTTTTTTGTATAGGATCCCCAATAAACTTTTGTCATCAAATATCTTGATTTAACATGAGTATTCAATTAGAATCCTTGAATGGTATGCATATACTAGTTCCCTACATTTTTTATACTCAACTTAGAAAACCTTGGCAAATTCAGAATTACATTAAGTTCCGATTTTTTTTTTTTGAACAAACATTAAGTTCCGAAATTGGTTATTACTTATTAGCATCCTAGTGAATCTAGAGACAAGACTCCTAGATCTCATTGAGAGACCTTGGGGCAACCCATCTCTGCTAATAACTACTCCATTTTATGTTTCCATTTTCATTTTAAAGAAGGGAATAATCATGATGAAGTATTACTTTGTTGACTTGTGCTATTGAATAATGTGTTAATATTATTAAATAAAGAGTGCCTTATATATACCTAATAGAGATACTAACTAGATACTAAATAGAGATACTAACTAACCCTTTAATATTAGAGATTCTTACTAATTCTGATAAATTAGAAATATAATAATAGAAATATCCTCCTAACTATATTCATAATCTTAAATATATAAATATATATCATAACAACATCCTAATAAACGTGTCTCTACAAGTATTGCCTATCTCATAAATAATACTCAGTCAACAAAGTTATGAGGGCTAAACTTTTTATTTCCCTTAATATTCATCTCCTACTTTCTCATCTACTGATTTAAATATCAGAAATGCTTCATGGAAACTAAATACATGAATCATTCTTTTAGGGGATTTACCAATTTTTTTTTTTTGAGTAAACTAGATCACATTCAACTCTATTTTTGTTTGTTTTATCAACTTTTTTGACCTTTGAATTATGATGAAAATATTAAATTTACATGAGAGAATTATAGTTTTTTTAAAAAGTTCAAACCGTTCATTGTTGAATTATTTTGAGATTTTTGGTTTTACCTTGAGATGAGTTTAAATTATTTTTTGATGACCACACACAATTCTTGAGATCCAAAAAGTGAGAAATTAACAGTTTTATTTAATTAAAAAATTGGTTGTATTTTAAAATATTCTTATAAAATTTATTTATACTACCTGGCAGTGTAATTTATTTTTTAAAAAAAATGCAAAAAAAAATCAATTGAAAAAGCTTAAAAAAAGGCCAAAGTCTCAAATTTGTCCCTTATGTTATGTATGCGGTAGATTTCGAATTGGTCCTTTATCTTTTATTTGCTTCAAATTGATCCTACATGTTTTCATGATGTTTCAAATTGGTCCCAAACGTACTATGAAAACTCAATCTGACCTCATTTGCTAGTAATCTTAACTGGGTAGAGAAATAACTTTTCAAGAGTTAGAACATTATTTCGTACTCATTGCATTAGAACTCGAAATGAAAGAGATGACCAATTTCACTTGTTTGACCGTAAAACGCTTTACCCATTTTTAGGATTTGATTTGACCTCATTTGTTGATGGTCTCAAAGTACTCGTCAAAAGAACTCTAGATTAATCGTATTTGAATTTGAAATGAAAAAGATATAACCACATTCAGTATTTTGGGACCAATTTGAAACATCATGAAAATATGTAGGACCAATCTAAAACAAATAAAAGATAAAAAAACCAATTTGAAATCTATCCCATACATGAGGGACCAATTTGAGACTTTGGCCAAAAAAAAAAAAGTTAAATATTAAAAAATATAGAGGTCATCGTGGGAAACACAAATGCCAAAATCCTGGTAATTTTTAGGTTCCGAAAAAGACGAGAAGACAATCAGCGCATGAATTGAGAAATCAAATAAATAAGAAGAACGTAATGTGCTTTTCGCTGAGCACCGTCTTTACTTCAGATCTCTCTACGTAGCTTCACAAACCTCGATAGCGTAAAGAAATTTCTAGAGAAGAGAAAAAACTCTGAATTTTTCAGTGCATCGATCACACATAGATAGGTATTATGGGTTGCAGAAACAGAGACTCCTTCTCCGACGACTCTTCTTCCTCTTCTTCATCACTCAGCGAGGCTTTGCTTTTCGCCACCATGTGCATCATTGGCCTCTCCGTTGACGTGCACGTTAAGGATGGCTCTATATATTCTGGAATCTTCCATACCGCTTCTGTTGATAGTGATTATGGTGCGTACTTTTTTTTTTTGCTGATTAATTTTTGCCCTTTTTTCTTTTCAGCTATGTCCGGCTTTAAATGTGTTGGAATGCTGATTAGGTTATCTTGGGATGGGAAATTCTGGTGATCCTGCTTGTGTCTGGGCAGGATCATGTGTGATTCGTTTCTTCGTTGATTATTTGGTTGCATCATAATCTGTTTATTGAAACCCGAATGTTGGATCTAATGGGTGTGGATAGATTTTGGTTCCATACATTAAATGTGGGAGTAGTTTATCAGGCGCCATAAATTTATCTTGGTATTCTCTTTTTGTACCTTTCATTCACTAAATGGAGTGAAGAGAGGAGTTGTATTGAATCAGGAATTCGATCTTAAATCTTACTAATTGTTTGTCTTTCCTATTGGATCTGGGGGTTACACAATGGGTACTATTGGGCTGGTTGCATATGATAAGTTTCTTTCACTTATGGAACAAGAACTATGTAAGATTTACCTTGTATTTATGTTTATAGATAGATGCATTGAATTGACTTCCCAACAAGTTCGGGCCTGATACTCTGTTATCTACAATTTTTTTCATCTGTGGGAATGCTGGATTCCTGCGGGCATTCTTTTAATTCCTATGATGCTCAGGTATCATTTTGAAGAAAGCAAAGATGACCAAGAAGGGAAAGAGTAAAACAAATGTGGGCAAGGATGGATTGATAGAGACATTAGTAATCCTATCAGGTGACCTAGTGCAAGTCGTTGCTAAGGTTAGTCATTCTTCCTAGTCATTGTATTTCTTATATGCCCAAACATGGCTCATTGTAGTGCATAACTATGTGCTTAATGTAAATGTGGTCCTGTATAGGGAGTAACACTTCCTTCAGATGGTGTTGGCGGAAATATAACTGGTAATGAAGAAGAGGCAGCTGAGCAGACTGCTCCTTGTTCCGAGAGTCAAATTCCTAACACAGAGAAACCAAAAGGGGGTTTGATGGATAAGAGGCATGTTCAGCAATCAAGGTACAATCTTAGTTAAGTCCATTGATATAGATGGAGAGACGAGCATTAGTATACCCAAGTTAATGTCTAGTTATACTTGGGAAGCAATAGAGTTTTAGCTTCAAATTCTTAACTTGCTGATTGTCATTTAGATTTAGAATTTTGTTTTGCGTTTGTAATGAGCAACTGTGCACAACATCCTGATAAGCAAGGAAACTTTCTGTATAGTTTTGATTTGAATAAGTGGATTATGAGCCTAAAAGTTAAGAATGAAATTTGGAAAATTTAATGTTGCTCTTTGCTGAACGATTCACTAGCTTCTGAATCTAGAAAAATATGTATACCTTCTGTTAAATAGTGATTTGATTATGTATCTGTGAAGTTCTTGAAGCCTCTGTCTTGCTTACAAGTTTAGAAAAATTTATTCGCACTGGACGTGACAACTTTTGTTTTTGCTTTTAAAATCAAGTTTTGAAAACTTAGAATGTAGAATCCATCCAGAAAACGAATATATATATATATATCATATAGGTACGGCTACCAGGTAGTTAGCATTTTGTCTCATAGGCTCGCTCTTGATGACTGGAGAATAATGGCATGTAAGGCATAATTAAAATGCTGCTAGTTTCTCGGGCTTAATCATGTCAGATTTTGGTGTGATGTAGGACTGGTAACAGAGGAACAAATGAGAGAAGAAAAAAGAGAAGCGAGGGAGAGGAGAGAAAAGGAGGGGGAATAGAGGAAATGAGGGAGATGATAGAAGAGGAGTGGAGGGGAGATCCAAAATATGGATATTATACTATCAAATTCAAGTCTGGATTACAATAAGTGAGAGGGCTTTATATAGGGAGCTCAAGTCATAGGTAATAAAAGCATAACAACTTCCAACGCTATAAATGCTAATTAAAAAGCATAACAAGTTAACAACTTCCAAGATAATATAATCAAGGAAAGTTTCAAGAATTATTATTCTCTAGGAAGTATTTATTTTTTTCCCTTTTTCATATAATATAATTTCCAAGGTATTACATCATTCCCTTGGGCTGGAAGGAACTCTCCTCAAGAGAGTAAGATTTCTTGTAAGACTACTTATTCGGTGACCAGAAGTAGGTGATATGTCTTAACATTAGCATTTTGTTTTAAAAAATACTTTGAGATCTTCCCGAGGTTTTTTTTTTTAACAATATTGGCAGTGGACGTGGGTGGAAAGAGGTTAGGCTCTAATACCACTTGATGTAGGACTGATAACAGAGGAAAAAATGAGGGAAGGAAAAGGGAAGAAATGAGGGGGAGAATAGGAGAGTAGGGAGAAGAGAATAGGAGGGGGAATAGAAGAAATGAGGTGGAGATTGGAATAGGAGGGAAAAGAGAAGGAGGAGAAGCGGAGGGAGATCAAAATATGGATATTCTGTTATCAAATTCATGTCTGAATTACAGTGACTAAGAAGGCTTCATATAGGTAATAAAAGCATATCAATTTCCCACAGAATAATAAAAGCTAATTATAAAGCATAACAACTTCCAACCTAACAATAATAGCAAGGGTAGATTCTTACCATATTTTAGTTCCAATCTTTTTTCGTTGAGATTAAATTTTTGAAGAAATTGTTCTTTTTTTTTAAATGAATCTTGGAATTTTTACCGTATACACTTATTTGTGTTGTTTAACATGATGAGTTTCTTTTGCTTCTTTTTCTAAAGTATACTTAATATGCAAACATGTTATTAGACTTTTTATGCATGTCTTGATGCTACTGATGGATTGTATGATTCTATTTGGAATTTTAGATTACAATTTCAATATGAAATTCCCAGTGCATGGCACATACTTCTAATAAGTTACTGATTGATGACATTTATTCCTTCTTATCCTTGGGTCCGTGTCAACTGTTTTATTGACAGACAGGATGGAGATGATTTGATGAATGGGCAAATTGATGATTTAAGACAGAAGTTGGAGTTTTTGGAAGAGAAAAGTGTATGCTAATATAAGTCTAAAGTATATGTAGTTTTTAATCTTTCCACATGTTGATTTAATGTCATTATTTTGTGCAGGCTGAAAAGGTTCAAGGCCCTTCGTCTAGCCCTAAAAGTGAGTTGAATTTCTGCTCTCTTCTGCATCTAAAATGATCCTATTCAGAATTATTAAATATGACAAATTTTGTAACTAGTGGATATTTTCCTCAATGTGCACATAGAATTTCTAGTATAGTATAGTGGTATACATTATGCCAACACCCTCGGCTGATCTGTTCTTATAAGGCATGCTGATTTGTTAGCCTGATTAGGGAGAGTTATTCATTTAAGAACTGTACATGCATCGGCATTATATATATGCTTTTTGATATACTTATTTGCATGTAGTTCTAAATATAGAAGAAGAAAAGATTTAATGCTTGCATTATTTATTTTCCAAGTTTTGTTATAAGATAGTGCTATAAAAGTTGTAAGCATGCTTCTACCTTTCTTTCCTTTTTGGTTGACTAATATCATGCATCTACCTTTCTTTTGGTTGACCAATATCTCCTACCAGGCCCATATAATTTGATTCATGGACCACAGTCTCTTCCTTTATTATTTAGTTCTCCTCATCCTATCAGGCTATCACAAGGATAATGCTTTCTTAATTCTTTCTTTTTTGGTTTTTTGTTTCCTTCCTAATTTAATTCCCTACTATTTGCATTGCAGTGGATATGCTTCCTGCCCAAGTAGAGTTTTCTGAGCCAGGCTGCACATACATGACATCAAAAACTTCTGCTAATGAGTCGCACCGTTCTCCAGCATCTGTTAAAACTGATGATCAATTTGCTGAAAGGTCTGGTTTAGCAAACTCTACTTCTACAAATGCCACTCAAGTTGTGGGTCTTGCTTCAGAGTCACAAAATATGACTATAAAATCTGTTGAAATATCTGCTCCAAGGAGTGCAGGACCAACAAAAAATGCCAAGGTAAATTAGTATATACCTGCAACTATTGGTTGAAAAGCTTCTCTATAGAAAGCATGGGCACACCATGTGTCAGAAGCAAACTCTGCCACAAAAACATGTGCCTGACATGCATCTGTATTTGAATAATACATATTTTTCTAGGCTCTAACACTCATTGAACATGGAACCAACATGGCCAGAGATGGCTAGGACACAAATACATTGCAATTTTGAAAACTAAGGTGTAAAGTAAAGCACCAAAAGTTAAAAAAAAATGGGGTGCCTATTTCCACTAGGTTCTTTTAGGTTATATTTTGTAGTTATTATTATACATGGCTATTTCTACTAAGTTATTTTTGAGGAAATATGAAGGGGGCAGTACAAAGTCTGTAAAAATTATGCTATATGGGAATAATATGACAGTTGTTTACTTTGTCAATAAACTCCAATTCCTCCTTTCTGGCATTCCTTTAGGAATTCAAGCTCAATCCAGCTGCCAAAGTCTTTTCTCCATCCTTTGTAAATCCTATTTCAGCTGCTCCTGCTGTGCCAATTGTACCAACTGTTGCAAATGTGGCTTACATGCCGAATAACTCTCCTGCTGTACCTATTGCTGCTATTCAACCAGAAGTTGGATTCAATACTTTTGTGTCTCGGCCTTCGTTGCCTGTTAAGGTTGCTCAGTATGGTAATTTGACAGCAGGAAATGGCGGCAGTGGTTCTCAATTTTCACAACCTGTATGTATCAATAGAATTGCTCTAATTTGTCTCTAATGTGTGCATGCATGCAAATATACATGCATGGATGTGTTTTTCATGTTAAGTGTCCGAAATGCAGGTATCCATATATTCTTTGGGTACTTATTTCTGCTGTTTTTCCATCCTTATTTGGTTACAGATTGTTGGACAACTGGCACATAGGACACAACCTTTAAGATATGCTCCACATTATAATCCTGCTTTGTCTGAAGCTTCTTATTTGCAACCAAGCTCTCCTGCTGTAAGAAGAAAATGATTTAATGTGCCATCTCATTTGGTTTTTCTTTGTGCCTTCTAATAATAGAAGAGACTCTGTATTGATTTTACTGAAGAATCGAATCGGCATCAACAAAATATTGTCTGCTTTCTCTTTTCAGGTTATGGTTGGGCGTTCAGGGCAGCTTGTCTATGTCCATCCTGTTTCTCATGTAAGATAGGAGCTATTACCCTTTTCAGTTGGGAAATTTCTTCAAGTATAACTTACTAAAATTATGTCAAGCCTTGTGACATGGGAAGCAATTTGTGCTAGTGAAGAGTAGAAGAAGCACTAAGAAATCACACATTGATAATTAGAATTTTATCAACAGTTATCACACCATTAAAGTACATTAGAAATCCTATGTAGGGTTTTGTCAGGAAATGGCTGAAAATGTCTTGCAGTTGAAATGTTGAATAAAGAAATGTTGAATAAAGAGATAATGCTATAGTTTGCCATATCTTAATAAACATTATGTTGAATAAAAAAAAAAATCCTCTCAAAATGTTTATTGTAATCACCATTAGCTTAATCTCTTTACTTTTGATTGAAGGATTTGGTACATGGCGCAACAGCTATCTCACCAGTCTCACAACGCCCTCTGATAAATTTGAATCATGTTCAATTTCCGAAGCAGCAAGGTATCATCATAATAATTTAGAATACGTTTTATTTTTTAGTATATATCTTTCTACCAATTTTTGCACTATGAATGTGAAAGTAATTATTAAAATATCCATTTGGAATTGCCTCTAATGATAGCTTCTTAGATACCATGACATTAATCATCCCCAGTTCAAGTTTTGCAGCAACTACGTATCATCCTTTTTGAAATGGCTGGATATGCATTTTACTTTTGCTAATTGTTATACTTTTTATACCAGGAGGTGCAGTTGGTCAACCAATGCCGCTTTGTGTTCCCCCACCAGTCCTAGCTGGCGGCCCACAACCCTTTGCGCTACAGAACCACATTCCTCTTTTGCAACCTTCCTTTCCTGCAACTCGGCCTATTCCTGTTCCGGGACCGAATGGTTTCTATAGCACCAAGTTTACATGAAAACTTGCATTTTAGTACACCTTGTTAGTGAGCCTAGCCTATACCTTTCTCCTAATTTACTTTTTGTTTTAAAAAATATAGTTTTTTTCTAAAATGGTTTCTCTCGTTGAAGCTCTTTTATTGTTACATCACAAAAATTTTGTTATTTTTCTTTCTACCCCTTCAAATTTGTCTTTATGAGAAGTGTACAGTTTGCTTGTACTTGCTAATATCAGATATTTTGAGGTTATCTTTTTGAGAGGAAAAGTTTTAATGAGGTCTGAATTAATAGGTGAGATTCAATTTGTATTTTTGGATTTGACTCAATTGAAGTAAGCTTCTTCCTTTGAGAGAGTCGAGTTTATATGTTTGCCAATTGAATTTGAATGAGTTGGCCGTTAGCAAAATCATGTACTATGTTTGGCAGATTGAACCGAAATCTTCTACTTGATATATGAAGTAGAAAAAGCAAAAAGAATGAACTATTCATGTCATGCTTTTCTCTCTGATAAACTGATCTAACATTCAATGGGCACTGGACATTAGAATGAAATTTGTGTTTATTATGCAGCTCCTAGGTAAATTTTATATGATTGAATTTAGCTTTCAAGAGGTTAAAGGGGGCTTGATTCCTGTTTTAGTTATTCGGATCCAATTACCGATACAAGCAATATGGAAGTTACATATTTAGGCCATTTTCTAAATGTCTTCTTTCCTTGAATTACGCTTTTATTTATCTTAATATTTGATCCTAGTGGGTTTCCATCTCTTAAAGTGTACTTAAATGTTTTATTTAAAAATTTAAAATATTAAAAGAAAATGAATAATTGTCTTCATTGTATTTTAAACTAATGAATTCAATTTTTATTATAATTTTGATTACTTTTCATTGTGTTTAATAAGATTTTGGGAACTTGTCAAAAAAAAAAAAGATTTTGGGAATCACAAGGTTCAATAGTATACACAAGGAAAAAATTACACAGTAAAAATATAGCTATCAAAACTAGAGATAATCTTCAGGCCAAAAAAAAAAGTAGAGATAATCGAAGTATTATCTCTTCAACATGTGTGTATCAAGAGTCTCGTTATTAGTAAATGAAAATTCAACACAATCAATTGTAGTAAGGTTGAGCATATTTTTTCCTCAATTCTCATATCATCCTATATGGCAATAGGATCTTCATCATATATATCTCCCATGAGATATTACCTACTCATCCCACTTTAGATTTTCATCAACATTATTTTTTTCTTTTGAAATGTAATATTTTTAATTTGACACTGCCAAAGTTTTTCTCTAATTTACTTCTCTCATGAAGAATATCATGCCTATCTCTTCTATGCTTATTTCTTCCTACTCTATAATAATTTTCAAATTCTTCATTAGGAACCTTTCTTGCTCTATCATGCCGTCTAAGATTAGGTAACCATCTTTGTAAAATTGTAATAATTTCTTCTTGTCCATCCATTATATTCCTTATTTGTTGAATATATTCATTCATTAAATTGTTGTAGAATCGCCTTGAGGGTGAGTTTTAGATTTTTTGGATTCTCACCACCATTTGATATTTCATGTATATTAGTCATGGAAAACTACAAAAGATCAGAATATGTTAATACAAGGTCAAAAGGTCATTTGGTCCTTTATGTTTTAAATGTTCAAATTGGTCTTAAATGTTAGCAAAATGTTTCATTTTGGTCCTAAATATTGGTAAAATGTTTCATTTTTGTCCCTAACTATTGAATTTGGTCATATTTTTCTCATATCTCATTTCAAGTTCAAAGAACTTTTTAAGAGGAACTTGTAGCTCTGAATTCGTCACATTAGAATTTGAAATGGTCGATCTATCCTCAACTTTGCTTGTTTGACCATGAAATGAGTGATCTACTTTTAAGATCGATTTGACCTCGTTGACGATCCCAACTGGATAGAGAAAACACTATTTGAGAACATAACACAGCTCAAAACTTGTCACGTTTGAATTTGAAACGAGGCATA
The DNA here is from genome assembly GCA_003254925.1 of Chamaecrista fasciculata. NCBI lineage: Eukaryota > Viridiplantae > Streptophyta > Magnoliopsida > Fabales > Fabaceae > Chamaecrista > Chamaecrista fasciculata. Next base: position 96,336 of record QANZ01044843.1, on the reverse strand, counting down.
TTCAATAGTTTGAGAGCATAATGAATTTTTGGCAACATTTAAGACTCATTTGAACATTTTAAAACATAATGGATTAAAATGAACATTAGGACATACATTTAGAATCACAATGACCCTTTAATCGGTGATTTTTTCATTAACCTTCGATGAAAAGAAAAGATGCACGTGCAAGTTGTTTTTTGGCCGAAAGATACACATGCAAGTTTTGATAAAACAAGTTTGAAGAGCAAAGTAAGTATTAACTACTTTATTCAAGAATTTCTTGTTTGGAATGCCTATTTAAATGAATATATGGAGAAGAAATAGGGAATATTGGGAATAAAAAGAGAGTCTAGTATACATATGGGAGACAATGAGAGTGTACGTAGAAATTACTTTTATTAAGATGTCGAGTGGAAACCATTATTGGTGCAATAAATTAATTAGTACAGTGACTTGGTAAAGGTATTTATACAAGTGAAATTACGTGCAAAAATGCATTTACTATACATGAGTCAAATGTTAAAAAATATTAATTATGAATCTAAATTTGGTAGAAAATAATCCTGAAATGTTACTTGATGATATTAATATTAATAAATGTTATTAAAGTTGACTATAATTATGTTAATTTATGTTAATTTATAAAACTTGTATTTATATATTAATATTAAAACCTTGCAAAAGAGAACTGCAGTACCTAAAGTCTATATATATAAATCTACGCGGATGCCTAAAATGTATAATGTATTTGCTTAATATTATAGTATATAAAGCTAATAAAGGTAAACAGTGATTAAAAATAAAAATAGAATAGTTGAATTGGAATTACCATAGATTAAAAGTCAATAACATATAAATAACTCAATAATATATGAAGACTCAAGAACTTTTTACTTAGATGAAAATTTGAATATGAAAGTGATATTAAGTTAATTCAATTTAGTTATTAACATTGAAAGGAATTTGGGTTAAAGGATCATAGGAGGTGGATCCTGCATTTCTATTCTCTGCATTTTTGTGAAGTTTAGAGAGATAAAGGAAGAAGTAGAGAGAGAAAATGTGAGTCCCACAAAATAATAAATAAGTGGGACTCACATTTTCTCTTTCTACCTTTTCCTTCATCTCTTTAAAATGCACAAAAATGCACCAAATTAAAAATGCAGAAGATCCAATTCCATATCATAACATCGAAAGAAATTTTACACGTGACAATGTGAGAGAATAAATTGATTATAATAATCTTTTGAAAGACTAAATTATAAAAGATGATAACTCTGATATATACCTTTATTTATTTACGTTTAGCCAGAATATATCCCTTTTATTTTGAAATTATACAGAAACACTCGTTGAAGTTAGAAAATGACCTAGTATTCATATTTGTGTGCACATTATAACTTCCCAATAATTCAATAACTCTCAGTAGCACTCAAATTTTTGTGCCATGGACTGATGAGCCATTTGACTGAATTTTTTTTTATATATATATTTATATAATAACAAAATAGTCAAAATTATCACATAGATAACAGATGGACTAACTTCTGAGTTATAAATTTAGATGGATTGACTCTTGTAGGGTTATAGACTTATTAGAGACAAAAAAGTTGAATAGTATACCTAATTAATTACCTATCATATGGGACAAACTGTAAAAGTAAATAAAAATTAGCTAAGCATTAGATATGGAGGTACTTGTAAATGATATGAGAACAAAAATAACATTGAAACGACCTGAGCATGGACAAAATGCAGTATCACATGAATGACATGATCGATAAGCATTCAATCAAGCTTTAAATAAACAGTTGCCTTGTAAAGAAAGCGCTTTAAACATCAGGTTGCTGAACCTGTGGTTTAAATATGAAAACTAAGGCTCAGTTCGTTTGCGCTTTGATTATAATTAAAGTTGATTATAATCGTAGTATGCTTATAATCAAAGTTGATTATTTGTGTATAGGTGTTTGGATGAAAGTTAATTATTTGGTGTGAAATTATTGAAATGGATATGTAATGATTGTGGTTGGTAGATAGAAGGGTAAGGGGATTGGTATAGGGGTAGAAATAGAAGAAAAAGTTAGAAAAAGTAAGATGTGATTTTAAAAAAATCAAAGTGTGTTTGGATGTGATTGTTGATTATGAAAAAATCAGATTATGTCACTGTTTACCTCGAAAAATGTGAAAATCTGATTATAATCATAAGTAACTTTTGAGGTGATTATTTTGTTTAGTCGACCAAACTCATTTTGCCTACAAAATGGTGGACCAAATTATATTAATTTCTCTCACCCAAGCACTGACATTTGGTCGACCCAAAGATAAAATGGTCCACCGTTTGACATAAGATGAAAGAGAAAAGAAAAATGCATCCGGACCCGAAATAATTATACAATCTACCATAATCCATTCTCTCTCTCATCTCTCCTCCTTCCCATTATCCTTCTCCTCACCATTCAGTTTCTCTCCTTCGAACGCGGCTCCTTCATCCCTCCATTTTCTCCGCTGGTTAACTCGATTCCATCCACCGGGTCACCGACTTCCTCATCCTCCTCCTCTTACTTCTCTACAATCGCTTCTCCATCTTCGGTTGTGACAATTCCGACGATTGAACAGGATCGACGGTTGACGGATCTGATTTCCCCTGGATCCCACCGCCTATGACCTTTTCTTTATTTTTTAAATTACATGGTTGTTGGTGTTATTTGTTGTTTGGATTTGTATTAATTGACATTTGTATCTACGACGGCACCGACATGGACACAGTATGATATATGGAGGAGGGAGGGAGCAATTTTTAAAGAAAAAGAAAACAAGTTAAAAGTGGGTTTATGATATCTGACTATTTTGTAAAATTTGTTTTGATCGTTGAATAGTGAAAAATTGCTATTTTCATCTTTGAACGGTGTTTGTTTGCTATTCACATGCTATTAGAGAGGGAGATGCTACGACATGAACAAATGAGAAAAATTCAGAGAGATAAGAAAGACAACAATGGCTAAAATATCAATTTCACTACTTAATTTGTTTGGGTAAAATAATAATTAAGTCCACCATAAGAATGAATATTTATAAACTAGCTCAATATTGAGATAAATGACTATTTTGTCCTTGTGATGGGTGATTGATTGTATTAGAGTATAGGTAATTATAGGTATATATATAGTGATATAAGTGTAATAAAGTGTGTTTGATTAAAAAAAAATCAAGATTATAATTTGATCAGGAAAAAAACGCAAACGAACACGCTTATTACGATTATAATCAAAGCATATTATAATCAGAGAGTAAACGAACTGGACCTAAATCTAACCAGGAAACTTTTCTTCACAAACCCAAAAGGGCATGTAACAACATAAGTTCTAATCCTTGAGACAATAACTTGAATAATTTTTAAGTCCTAAGTATTTCTATATGCAAAATATTAATCTACTTTAAGATCAATAAACCTGCTTGTATACTAGCCAACCAATGATCAAATTCAAACATCAGACACTCGGGGTGCTCAAACGACACGTTTTGTTGATTAACCAGTTTTTCCATCAGCTTCATTTTGTTTGTTCAACATTGTAACATCCTGCAAAACCTTTGAACGCTATATCAATATTAGTACAGATGCTTCACCAAAAAAATTATTCATTAGTAATGGAAACTACGTTCAGGAATTCCCCATCCCCTTATATTTTACAAATTGAAGCTTCATTTTACCTGCAACATATCGGTCATTTTCTCAGTGTTACGAATCTCCAAAGGTTCGAAGGTAGATGCGTTAGGACCAGGCCGTACATCTTGCATTGGCTCAATATTCATGATGGATGGGTCAATATGGTTTGCTTTGTCGTCTGGCCTGTTGTTCAATGGAATGTTGTCACCTGACTTGCTGTGGTCAGTTTCAGTTTCTAGGGAGTCCGAGGGAACTCGGATCCTCTTAACAACTTCAGTAACCAGTTTCTGAAAAGGAATTTCAGGGAGTTTCATTGCTTCAGTCTCTTTTTCATTCAGTGCAAAAGTTGAGGATGGATCGAGCGTAGAATCTTCATTCTGCACACCACTTGGCAAAGTGGTCTGGCTTGTTTGGGTTTGGGAGGAAGGCACTTTGTTTCCATCTGCTCGGATTTCTTTAGTGACACTGGATAAAATTCCCGGAGAAGCTTGGGTCGTCATGACTGGAGGTGGTTGATTATTAACCAGCACTGGATTTGATGTATTACCAGGTGGAAGTATAATAGGCACTAAACTATCCCGGGTCAGTGAATGGGAAGGCACTTGGTTTTCAGTAGCTGGAAATTGTTTAGCACCACCAGTACTTCCTAGAGAAGTCTGAGCTGTGACTTGATGTGGTTTATTAACCAGCACAGCATTTGGCGAATTACCCGGTGGAAGCTCAATAGGCACTGCATTAACTTGGGCTAGTGGATGAGTCTCAGAGGAAGGCACTTGGTTTCCAGGAGCTGGGATTTCTTTATTGACACCAGATACACTTGCTAGAGAAGCTTGGGTCATGACTTGAGGTATTTGATTATTAACCAGAACCACATTTGAGGAATTATCAGATGGAAGCTCGGTAGGAGCCACATCACCTCTGGCTAGTGGATGAATCTGAGCGGAAGGAACTTGGTTTCCATCTGCTGGAATTTCTTTAGCCACACCAGGTACACTTCCAAGAGAAGGATGGGTCGTGACTTGAGGTTGTTGATTATTAACCGGCACCACGTTATTGGGTGGAACTACGGTAGGAACCGTATTACTTATGATTAGTGGGTGACTTGCTTGTTCTGCCATAGCAGGCATATTCTTTCCTTGAGAGCTAGTCAAATTACTAGAAATAATGGCTCCTTGAGGGACTTGGCTGACGGTTGGCGACCCATTCACTTTATGGCTTTCATTTTGACTAACAATATTGTAATGCTGTTGGCTTCTTTCCTTTGGCTGAGGATTCTGAGCTTGAGTAAAAGTTCCAACAGGGAAAGGAACCATGTGTCTTTGGATCACTGGAACACTTGGAGCTACATCATTTTCAGGTGTAATAGGAACATAGTGCCCAGGCTTGAAGACAAGACCACTCATAGAAGTATCAGCATTGCCTATTTTAACACGTATCAAAAATCCTCCAGAAAATGTTCCCTCACAAACACCTAAAACCACCTGACCCACCATAGCTTCATCAGAATTATTTTCTAGTGCATTCTGACTAGACTGATTTCCATTAACCTTTTCAAGTCCAGGAAGTTGTAGTGCTTTTTCTCCACTAACTCGATTCCGATTTCGATTGATTGGGGTGCCGGTATCCTCTCCATCTACTTTCGGATATTTCCGAGGACGACCACGTTTGCGCTTGATAGGGGTGTCACCTGAACCATCAGGATTGTTATTTTGGGTTTGTTGGTTCATCTTAGAAATTTTCTGTCTTTTTCCTTCTCCCTACCACCCTGCAGCAAGAATGAAACAGTTTAAATATATAGCATGATAGGATCAATATTTTCTCATTAGTTTTATTTAAGTAATTAAGAGATTATGAAGTTGGCTCATTATCCAGCCTCTTCAAAACACATACAGGCATATCTAAAATTTTTATGCAGGAACTAATGAGATCATGGTAGTAATATGATGGCATTATCAGAACCATTTGATAAACTTCAATAAATGGTTAGAGCCAATCAGTTTGGTTTCCTCAGAACGAAAAACCTGTTGACAATCTTTATCGTGAAGAGATCTGAGAACAGAGACATTTATAGTCTCTACTCTCCAGATCTCCAAATAAATAGTGCAAAGTGAAAATACATGTCTGAAGCAATAAATTGGTGGGACTCATAAGTGTTAACCCAGGAAATAACTCATCATAATTCATTATCAGAATTTTCAAAATTCTGCCATCAACCATCAGGAAATACAAGTTATGAATCTTAAGAGTGCCAATCCCAAGTTTGAAGCAAAGTAATACACCAAAAAACTACAACGACAATGAGATACAAACTAGAAAACTCTAAGCTTGGCTATAAGGAACTTGGACAGCAGGTAAGAAACTGACTACGTCAGGGTTGAAAGAAAAGAGAGAAATAACTTTTAATGATTATATATTTCCATGCAACTTATTAAGCAAGACATAAAGGCTGCCATGTTTGTCAATAGTGTTTTGGCTCACAGAATTTCCTCACTATGGCCTTATTTCTTAAGAAAAAAAAAATCTTGACGGAATAAAAATGGCAGCCTCCATCAAACCAGAATAAACGGATTCTAATTCCTTCATTTTCTCCTCAACCAAGCATGGCCAAGAAAAACAATGGTGAAGCTTATGAATGATGAACTAGAGAAGCAGGGGGAGCACCAATTCTATTCATGCAATCCTTTTGCAGTCTCAAAACAAAAAAAGTGAAAAAGACCAAAATAGCTAGAAGAATGCATTATTAACTATGACACAACATGACACAGCCAATAGCACTATGCTATGAGCTACAGCAAGCTATTAATAACTATGCCTCCTCTTAACCGAGGAATGCATAAAACCTAAAATAATTTGTCACCATTCCCCACGGGAAAGATAGGAATAAGCTCCAAAACACTATCTGACCATAAAAGGATATGAAATGAAAATGGGTAGGCAAACATAGCTCCAACACAAGTCAACTCAAAGGGTTTCTAGGAAGCCAATGAAACAAAAAATGCAAACAAAGTAAATTATAATAAAGACGACATGATGAAAGGGGTAATGGAATCTACAAGAACTTATCAAAGTGAACATAAAACATCATCATTGCGGAGACATTAATACAACAAGAGTAACAAGGAATGATTTATTACAAAATGAATCAACGCGAAAAGGGAAAGTTGTCTAGCCACTAGATCTCTTCTATCTATACGAACACCTGAGAAAAAACAAAAAACAATTACAAGCCCAATCACTAAAAATGATAAATAACTAAAGAGAGAGATTTTGATTAGTGGCAGCATTTGAAACCCTAAAGATTATCTAGAACATCAATACTCAGGGGTTTAACTCCTTCGTACGTAAAAAATTCAATTTCCCCCTTTCAGCATCCAAGAAATGGCTTTCATTTACAACCTTTCGCAACCTCTCGAAAATAAAAAGGCGAAATAATTCTCAAAACCAATAATAAGCCTCAGATGGAGTTGTAATTTGGGTTTTCGTCGAACAAAAGCGACATAATACGAGAGCTAAAGAAGTTATTATATTGAGAGAGAGAATGAGAGATCACGAGAAGGGCGTACCGGTTTGCGTCTGGGATTTGTGTGGTGGATAACGAGAGAATCGCAAAGTGATGTATCGTCTATGGTTTTAAAATCCAGAGAGTGAGATTTATATTATTTGCAGAGAAAGAAGAAGAAGAAGGACCGTTTCATGTTTTGTTGCTTCTCTTAGAAACAGTGACACAAGTACACAACCGAACGAGTGTAACGTAAGAGTGAGTGTATGACAGCCCGTCAAAGAGGGCATGTAACGGTGCAATGAGAATACGCCACGTATGCGGAGGTGTGGGTCCCAGTTACCGTTGCTATAAGCAAGAGGATTTTGCATTCGCGGCACCAAGCTAGACCGAGAGATACATATACATACTACATAGACAATTCACAATAGTTTGGTCCTCAAAAGGTTTAAATGCATTTTTAATCTCTCAAATTTTATGAAAGTCTAATAATTCTTTAATTTCACGTTTCCTTTTAATTTAAAATTAAATTGAAATCTCCTCCGGTTTACCAAAATAATTTAAGCTTATCACTTTATCACATTTTTGCCAAAAATAAATGTTAATTTTGTTCAAAGTTACTTCCCAAATTTCATTGCTATCTCTCACGGAAGGGGATCCTCTGTTGTACAACATTAGTGTTGTATAACAAAAAACAAATAATATTGTACCATATGTACAACTGGTACTGTACAACAGAGGATCTATAAACCATTTCTCAGTTTCTCCTTACATGCCATAGATGCGACGCTAGGCACTCCAAGGGAGGTTATTGAAACCCCTAAACAAGGGAAGGTCATTGAAGTTGCTGAAGAGTGACTTGTTATAGTGATGCAAGCAACCGAAGCGAACCGCAGCTTATTTGCGACGGGGTTGTCGTTGGTGACTTATTTGCAATGGGGTTGTCATCAGTGACGGTGCATTTGCGGTGAGGTTGTTGTCGGTAGAAGAAGAAGAGAATGACCTTAATGCAAAAAAAAAAAAACTTCTGTGAGATCAAAGTTACTATTTTTTTTTAATAGAAAAATTGAATGGAAAATAATTAGGGACTAATGGTAGGACTTTCTGAAACCTTGAAGGACCAAAACAAGATGAAAAAAACTTGAAAGATCAAAATAGAACTTTGAGCAAAAATGAGATACCAAAATAGAACTTTGTCCTTTTTAATTTATTTATTTGTCAAGGTCCGACTCCGTTTGAACCATTAAACCTTGAACCAATTCAATGTCCGATCCGATTTTTAAAGTCTTGATAAAATCACTTTTTGTGACTTTAATATAATAAACAATAAAAAGATAATGATACACATGACGTATGTCATGAATAGAATACTCTCATCAAAATGTATGAAATTTTAGTTGTCTATGTATATAATATATTGCGTGTTGTGTCAAAATTTTAAGAATTTGATCTATTGTGTGTTCATGTTCGTGTCATATTTGGGGTTGGTAAACTAAAAGTGAGAAATTATAAAAATATTATAAAATAATGAAAAAAGAAAAGATAAAATGACCAGATTGAAATCTATCCCAAACATATGGGACCAACACTGTAATTTGGCCAATTAAATTGTTGAATAAACTATAAATAATTTTCCTTCAATTTTTGTGTTGTTCGTTTGATGATTCTGGCGCTCTACCAGAACCATTAGTCCATAAAGGCATAACCTCCTCTTGTTTTCGGTCGCAGATAAAAATCTAATCGAAATGGCTGCTCCGGTGGCGGAGGGAGCCGCCGTCGCGGCATTCCGGTCAGTGATGCATCGGGTCCGGCAGGCGGCGGAAAGATCCGGTTCCCAATTCGAAAGAATCCAAGTTGTCGCCGTCTCTAAAACCAAGCCCATCTCTATGATTCGCCAACTCTACGACGCAGGACATCGATGCTTTGGCGAAAATTACGTTCAAGAGATCATCGACAAAGCTCCTCAGGTGCTCAATTTTCGATTCCGATCTAATTCTAACCTAATCTTATGAACGCTGCGTTAAAATTCTAGTAGTTTCGCTCTTTCAGCTTCCTCAAGACATTGAATGGCATTATATAGGGCACTTGCAAAGCAACAAAGCTAAATCACTTTTGAGTATGTTTCATTTCTTTCTTTTTCTTCTTTTTTTTCTCCCCTTGTTTCAAGTTTTTCTTCTTTTGAGTATGAACCTTTAAATATTTATGCAGGTGGAGTTCCCAATCTGGCTATGATTGAGGGTGTGGACAGTCAGAAGGTAGACTTGTTGTTTTTTCTACCTTTGTTCGTTTTCTATTTAAGTCTAAAGGAGTCTTGATAAACTTAAATTGGCCCTTGAATTGTACTCAATTAAGAGTTGATTACTAGTAATTAGTTAGTTACTTCTGATAAGGTTTATACCTTATGAATAATTAGTCAAACGTTTATTGAGCTATTTTGCAAATAATTTTAAACTTTATCTCAAGCAAACTGTTTTAAGTTTATACTGGGACTTTAGAAAATCTAATTTTTTGACTGATCCCAACTGCTGCGTCCTGTGCCTTTGGAGCTGGCAGCTGGCAAATCATCTTGACCGTTCGGTTTCAACCCTAGGAATGAATCCTCTGAAGGTTTTGGTGCAAGTGAATACCAGTGGAGAAGCATGTGGGTATACGTTAATTAAAATCATGGTTTACTCAGATTATTTCTGGTGTATTTTGTGACTTGCAAGTTCCTGTATCACTAACTTTTGATGAACCCTTCTTCACATAGAGAGCCTTTTGTTTTAGCATTACAAATTATCTCTTCATACATAATTCGATGATCATTTCTGGTGCAATTCCATTAATCAAGATCCCTTCTTTCTTTGTAGTAATAGGGTCTTGTGGATATACTGTTTTCAGATATTATAGGTTCATGTTGCTTAATAAGTCATTCCTATTTCAATCCACAAGTTGTTAGATTGGAGTATCTCAGCTGTTCAATCCTTTGATATTTTGACTTTTTTGGCACTATGTAGAATAATCCTCTATAATTTATTGGCTTTTGTTTCTAGTATTTTTCGGTTAATTTTTTGTTGGCATATAGCCACAAGTATTTCTCAAATGGTTCATAGATATTAATTTATCTTATGGATTTTTTATGTCACTGCAGCCAAATCTGGTGTTGATCCTTCCAATTGTGTGGAACTTGCAAAACATGTAAAGTCAAGTTGCCCAAACCTAGTTTTCTCTGGCTTAATGACAATTGGGATGCCAGACTATACCTCAACTCCACAGAACTTTCAGGTGATAATTTCTATTATGATATTCTGAAGCTTGTGGAGACTTAATGATCTGCTTCCATTTGTTAGACTTATGGCTTGTTTGAGAAGAATATGACAGTTTTTATCCTCTCAATTCTTGTTTCGTTGATAATTATCCTGCATATCTGTTATCATTTTGATGTGTGCTGATACGACTTTTTATTTTCTGCCCTACATTCCCAATTCTGATTGTCAATTGGTTCAAGGTTTTTTCATTTCTGTAAAACAGGTGCTATTAAACTGCAGAAATGAAGTTTGCAAGGTACTTGGGATGGCAGAAGGACAATGTGAATTGTCAATGGGAATGTCAAGTGATTTTGAGTTAGCGGTATGGAATTGTGTGCTAAATGAACCTCACTTCTATAGTACAGCAGTAAACTCAATTAATTGATAGCTGCATTGCATCTGTTATTATCTCATTATTCTTGAAATTTGCCTAATAACGAAATTTGTTGAAGACCATAGTAAAAGTTTGTGCCTAGGATGATTATCATGAAAAAGGTCCGTCTCTTTCAGAACTTTAAAAAAATTATCATGAAATATTTTGGAAACTCTGGCAAAATGCAAAATGCAAATAATCAAATTATTCACTGTTCTTGTTGAAGTTTGAAACACATTTCAACCACTATTAAAAATATGATAGATCCATGTTCTTTTAGTAGGAACATCTACTTGTATCATGTATATGATGATGTGTAATGGTGTGTTTTGGTTTCTTCAGATTGAAATGGGCAGCACTAATGTGAGAATTGGGTCTACAATATTTGGACCAAGGGAATATGCCAAAAAGCAGCAGTAGGAATTTGCAAGCTCCCAGAAATACAAACAAGCATGGATAGATAGACACACAATAAAACTTCATGAAGATTAAGTTCAGTCATTAGTGTGACTCCCAGAGGTAAAACTTTAGTTTGTTTTCATCCAAATCGTATTTATTTTTTCATTTAACCTAGATGCATAAACAAAGAGACTAAGTATGCATCTCGGTAACTGCATTCATTGCCTGGATGAATATGTAATGGAATGTTCAATGTTTGATTTGTTGAAATCAAAATTGAAATCTTGTAATACATTTACACTTATACTAGCGCCTATATATTGTAAATTTGAATACATCTTAATTAGTTTCTTGTTCTACCAATCTCATCGTAACTTTGAAACTATTTCTACATTTATAGCTTTCATTTAGTTGTGAGGGTGCAGTCAATTCGAACCGAAACGAGTTAAAAAGAATCCTACCAAATTTGAATTTTTAACATTTTAATCAAAGTTTTTTTTTTCTCGCGAACCCGAAGTTTGATGATATTCATTAGCAAATGAGGAAAAAAAGTGAACTCTAAAGACAACAACCACTGGAATATTGTACTAGAGTGGCGATGTTATAACCTTTCTTAGAAGCTAACCCGATGCCCACTATTTTCTCCTGTTTTACTGCTACGTTTCTGTTATTTATTTCAATCATTTATCTGCTAGTGTCAGTTAGAGTCTGTTAGTCATGGTTCCTTAGCTTTTAGGTCTGTTATCTCTTCAGTTTGTTGACTTGTTAATCATGCTCTCCTAAATTTTAGGATGGTTTACCTCTATTTATATTCCTAGGACTTAGGAACAAGTAGGCATATTGATTTCCACACACACTTGTGTATTTGAACCTAGTCCCCTCTAAGGATCCATATTTGAATAACGAAGAGTATTCCTAGATTAATTGGTTAAATATTATTTCCCTCTTCTCAAAGGAAGAAAAAAAAATACAAGATCCCAACATTTTTCAAAAATAAAAAATAAATTCAACATTAAAAAATTAAATGTTTAAATTTCAAACAAAAGTAAAACACTCAAAACAATCAATATTGCCCTCATCTAGTCTTGTGGCATAGGCTAAGGCTTTCCTCCTCCAACATCTTCATGCGGTGCAGGATTTCCTCCTCCTCCAATAGCATTAGTTTCGATTTCCCTACGCTTCTGTTCACGTTTCTCATAGATGAATTTGCCCCAAGTGTACAGTTCAAAACCCAATGTGATTGCACCCAAAGATGATAGAATTCCAACATAAGCCCATTTCCATGCGTCTCCTCCTTGCAGAATGGAAATCCCTTTGAATATGTTGATGAATATCGTAACCAGCAATGCATACCCTAGAAAGTGGTGGTACATGTTCCAATATTTTCGATATTCGTCTGACTCCTTGGGTCTTAACCTTAGTGCTAACATCTGAAAATTAAATATGGCTGATTGATAAATAATGTTAAAAAATCTATGTCCTTGTCTCTAGCTAAGACTATGTCAATTACATTTTTTTTTTGGAGAAAATTTATAATTCATTTTTTGGTCAAGGAGAAAATTTATAATCATTCCCTAGAATTTATCCAAGGTTTTTATTTTGTTCAAGAGTTATACTAGGGTGGCATAGCTACATTGTTCTATTTAGGTTAAATTACACCATGACCCCTTGAGCTTTTGGCCAAGGGTGAAAAACACTAGTAAGTTTTAAAATTGGATGGATAGAGCCCATGAGTTCTCATCTTTGCTCACTTAGAATCTTAAGTTTTAAAAGTTGACCTAGATTCCTTCAGCTTTCAAATAAGTTGGTAGATACTGTCTCTAAATTTTCAATTTCAATCAATCAACACCCTTAAATAACCCCACTTTTTTAAAAGCTTAGAAATTCTAAGTGAGCAAAGTTAAAAACTCATGAAGTATGTTTGTCAAATTTTGAAACTCGGTATTCCTAAACGAGCAAAGTTGAAATCTCAAGTACCTGTCTATAAAGTTTTGGAAGTCATGGGTGATTTTCGCCCTTGTTCTAGTGCAATTTAGCCTTCTACTTATATTTGCTCCTTAAAAGACAGATGAGGTCACAAGTCAAGTCTTTGTGAATGAATAATGATGACTTACTTGTATAGTGGTAAAAGTGAAGATGAAAATGGCAAAGATTCGATGGGTCTGGAAGGTGTAATATCTGGAAGCTTGTCCAAGCCAGAGTCCAAGTGCCCAACCAGTGGTGCCCAAAATGTAGCCCAAGGATTGACAGGCCACATGCAGGAAATACCAACTCTTGTTACGACATGGATACACTCTCAAGTACCTCGCCACTATCACTCCAATTGGTAAAAACGTACCCCACCCTGCTATGTTCAGAGCTCCATGTACCTATTTAAAATCAATGCATTAATTATTGACATATATCGATAAATAATAATCATATTCATGGATTCATATGAATATATGCTTATTTTGTACATACCGATCTTAACAAGCCTCGATTCTGTCTGATGCTACGACCAACCCCAGAAGTCAAGTTAACAGTCTCTGTACTATCAACATTACGAAGAGTGATTGGGTGGTTCCCAGGATCATCGCTTTGTGGATGCAACTTATACCCAACTTGCCAAACATGGTGCAACCTCGACATGTTGTACACTGATGTATTAAGCACCAACTTTGCATATATGCTATAGAATCCGCTTGAACTGTTGTACCCCACTTCCAGAACTTTCACTCCCTCCAATGGTGAAGGAAGAAGGTGACAACCCATTCTCGTTTCCTTTGTGACCTCGTATGTGGCCACCTTCAATATATATATATAGTTGCATAAGTGACAAAATGAAGCATAAAAAATCAAATATTGAAGTTATACCCAATAACTAACATATTATCTTGTCCAAACTTATAATAAGAACAAAAAAATCCATAAAACAACATCATTTTAGAGAAAACTTACTATTTGATCTCTAAATTCATATTGAGTCAAGAAATCAATTTTTAAATAATAGATACCTTGTGTGAACCATTGGCTCGAACCACGCCAATGATGGCCTTGGTTCCGATCATCTCTGCCCTCTCGGGGTTCACCCCCCACGCGAGCCATCCTTCAGTGGGCTCGTTAAACACTGCACCAAATAAGACTTCCAACACCACCGTTGAGTTGGTGGTCATGTTTTGTCTCCAAGCAAACTGAGCCCCCAGCGTCCGAAGACTCTTGCACATTGTAATGTTCCTTTGGTCCTTCAGCCTCTCGAACCCTTCATCACAACTATCGTCATCTTCATCACAAAACACAATATTAATGCATATAGAGGCCAATATCATCAAAACAAGTAGTATTAGTGATGATCGTGACATGCTTTAATTTGGAGGGAGGGACTAGGCACTTTGATATATTCTTCTTTTGGGTTATTAAATTGTTTTGGGAAGGAGGAATTCGAAACTATATTGTATATAAAGCCTTCAAGCTGCCAATTGGAGAAGAAGTAGTGAACTTGACTCTTTTCTTTTTGGTTTAAGTTTTACTAAATAAAGAAGTTACTTACAATATTGTCCCATTGCGCAGAGTTAAATATGCCCTTTTCCCTCTTTTTCCAAAGTAAGATTCACCTCGATACTTCCTCAAGAGGATTAGAACCTTCACATCCAGTCTAGCATACTCAAATGCTTCCTCTCTTTATAAGCAACTGTCCGTACGTGTTTATGCTTTTATAATTATGAATTTTATTTATAGGTCAAAATTTTTATTTTAGTCCTCAAACTAGCTATACCATTAGTTCTGTTTTGGTCCTAAAACTTTTTTTTTTTGTTTTGGTCCTTAAATTTTTTCATTTGTTATACCATTAGTTCAAATGTAATTTCGTCTAGTTTTTGTTGTTATTTTTGGACTAGACACTTGATCTGAATGATTTCTCACTCATATGTATCTTAATAAATGAGTTGATAGAAAGAAAAATAAAAAATCTCCATTTCTTGATAGAAAAATCAACTACTAATTTATTTTTAATCTCCATGTCAAATGTTCAATTCATAGATAATGGTAAAAACAAGACAAAATCACATTTTAGACTAACGGTAGAACAATTGAAAAAGTTTGAATACTAAAATGGAATGAAAAAAAAAATAGTTTTAGGATCAAAATGGAACTCACTCTATAGTTTAAGGACCAATATGAAGTTTTAACCTTGTTTATGTTATCTTTCTTTTAAGATAGTTTATACCCAAGAAGTTTCTTTGATATTATTTCTTTACCATGTTGGATTAAACAAAAGACTTTTGTCATGCTTATTATTTTTATTAGTGAATCTTAAAGTAAGGATAAAATAAATTTGAGGCAAAATTACCTTCAATATCTCCAAATTATGTATAGGTTGTATTTCAATTTTTTTTTTGTCAATTGTTTTAACACTTTTACTACTCAATTCACAAGGCCAATCTCTATCAATTTTTAATGAAAAATGTTGATGACAAAGTTTTTTGACCACATACGGCAGAGGAAGTTTTTTTGTTTATTGATGACAAAGTTTTCTAATAAGGGTAGTTACATTCATAATGTCTTCAATCTAAAACTTCACTTAAGCTAAGTCACTTAACACTTGAACAAACCCCTTGTTGGTAATCCAAAATGCTTTTGATTCTCTTCTTGGAAAATTATTTTGAAAATATGGGCAAAAATATTGAATATGTTAAGTTGATTAATTGGAAAAATAAATTATACATGAAGTAGATACTCATACTAGCTAGTTAAATGATGCTATTTAAGAGACATAAGTCTAATTAAAGCACCAACACCAAAATCAACTTCCCTTTTTGTGGAATTTATTTGGGGTTGGGAGAAGGATGTGTCCAGCTATTAATTTGGCAATGCTGCATTTCGAGTACTTTGTGGCCAATCTGGTTTGGCTTCAAATGGTGATGTTGATTTCACAGAGAAGCAGGAACTCTTGGTGCTCATGAAAAATCCATTGCAGGTGTTTTTATACCAAACAAAGTTCACTAATAAAGAAATGACAGAGAACCATATAATTCTTGATACTAATAAAGAAATGAGATCAAACAAAGTTAACTTAGTTATGATACCATATAATTCTCAAAATATACTTCCTCAAGAGGATTAGAACCTTCACATAGTCTAGCATACTCAAATGCTTCCTCTCTTTATAAGCAACTGTCCGTACGTGTTTATGTTTTTATAATTATGAATATTATTTATAGGTCAAAGTTTTTATTTAGTCCTCAAACTAACTATAGGGTGAGTTCTGTTTTGGTCCTAAAACTTTTCCTTTTTTCGTTTTGATTCTTAAATTTTTTCATTTATTCTATCGTTAGTTCAAAAACTAAAAGTACGTATATTATAGTGATATTGATAAAAGATATAAAAAAACTTTTGTAGTAATTTCAAATATAGCCAATGGTTAATGTACTATTAGAGAATGAAAAAGAAAAAGAATAAAAATATGATAAACGAATATTTTTATATTAGTATCAATTATGTCTCAAATGTTAGATTAGTATCAATTATATAACCTAAGTTGATTAAGTTTTTTTTTTGGTACAGACCTAAGTTGATTAAGTTAATGCACATTATTCTGGCCAAAAAAAAAAGTTAATGCACATTATTAGTTTTCGTTGAAAATTTGACGGAGTTAGATGTTGTGGAGAAATTGAGTCCAACAGGGCACATAATTGACAAAAGACCAATTATAAGAACAAAATTAACAAAAAACCAATTTTGAAAACAAAATTAACAAAAAAATTTTGCACAATAATTAAAAAAATTTAGGACGTCTTTCCTAATATTTTATATATGCACAGAGAGAATTTTAAAAAAGTATTATATATTTTAACCTAACTTTAAAGACTATGCATAAAATAAATTTTGTTAATTATATACTTATTTGTAGAGGATAAAGTAGACTATTATCACTTAAAATTATATTTATATATATAAATTTTGTTTAATATTTTTATCTCAACAATTTTTGTTAAATAAATTAGTGGTGTTAATAATTAAAGAATTTGATTAACTTTCATTAAGGGACTAAAGTAGAACTGATAAAACTTAAGAGATAAAAGTAAAACTTAGTGTAAAATTGAAGTTCTTATTGAGCTCGTGTGTCATGCAACTTAGCTTTAAAAAGTAGAAACAGCTGGAATGAGTGACATTCTTTACCTGATCATGTAAGAGATGGATCCCTTATATATTTATTTTTCTTTTAGTATTATAAAAGTCATATAACTAATAACTATAAAAGCGAAGTTCTTGGCATTACATATATAATTAATAATTCTCATTATAACTTTATGAGGAGAACCCTATGGTGTAAGTTTGCAGGGTGCAGCAGGATCAGAGAGAATGGAATATGTACTTTAAGAAAAAGAGGACCATGCAATTGGTGGCATTATATTGAAATTGAAGTGTAGATTGGATAAAGAACGTAACAGGAGCTAAATAAATTTGGTTTTTAAAAAGATTTTTTATTTGGCAATTTGACCATTAAAATATTAAAATATGCAGTTTTTTATCTCCCAAAAATATGAGACATTATAAGTATGTATGTATGTTAGGTTGTAAAAATAATGGTTAATAAATAAAGATAAAAATGTGCACAAATCTGACCTTATTTGTGATATTTTAACTAGAGAGAAAAAAAAAATATCAAGAGAAGAGAGAAATAACTAAATTCGTGCGTCTCATTTTAAAGTCTAATATCATACTCAATTTGACATTGTTTTCTAGTGACTCCAACAGAATAAAAAAAAGAACTCATAAAATTTAATTCATAAATTTAAGTTTGAGATTAGCGAAACATGACCATATTTAATAGTTAAGAATCAATTAGTTCTGATAAATATTAAGGATAAAAACAAAACAAAAAAAATATTAAAAACCAAAACCAAAATTTAGGGTAAAATATTTTTCTCATGTTTGTCCCACCTGCCGATTCCTTTTCCGAGTTGACTCATAAACCTCTCAAAATACTCGACTGTTTAAACCCGCCATTCTTATCTCATTCGCATTTCCTCCTGCAGCTTCCTCTGTTCCCAAATGGCAACGCTTTCCTTTCCATTAAAAATCTCTTTCTACCCACATAATTGCTTTCCTCATTTTCAATCCCAAACCAAATCACAAAGAATTACTCTTCCCAGAAAAACAAAAATAACTTGTTCAGCCTCAGAACAGCCGCAGCAACGAAACAAACAACAAAGCCAGCCCAAGAAAAAGCAAAGCGTAGCTGATGATGAAAAGGGAACTGATCCTGTTGGGTTTCTAACCAAACGCGGCATTTCCCATAAAACATTTGCCCAGTTTCTCCGTGAAAGGTAACATTTGAATACAGAAACTCGTGGGATGAGAGAAAAAATTACATTTTCTTTGTAAATAATCAAATTACACACGGTTTGTTTCTATTTTTTAGATAATTTGAAGATATAATGTATAGTATAATATGATATCAAATATCTTGTAGACATAAATCGTTGAAGGACCTGAAGGATGAAATTTTCAATCGTCACTTGAACCTCAAGGAGATGGCCTCTGGGTTTGTTGCTTGTACTCTAATTCAAAACTGTAATCTTAGTTCAGTATTTATTTTGTATATTAAACTGTATTCCTTGTAGTAGTGGGTTGTTTTGAATGTTTCTGACTCATTCTCAATTCAAATCTTTATGAAATTCTCAGTATAGTGTTATTAACTTTTTATTATATTCTAAATTATTGGTTTTCGTTGTTCAATGTTACTTTATAAAGCTTTCCATGCATTACTGAAGTTGAGGTACCTCTGAGTTGCATTTGCTTCTTCTTTTATATCATTGTTCAGTTTTGAGATACTGGGTATGCACCGTCATCCAGAACACCGTGTGGATTATATGGAATGGGCTCCAGGTTTGACTTATTCCCAAGGACCTTTTTGTTTACATTTCTCAAATATGGAATTTTTGGGCGATTGTTTTTGACTCTTCCGGCTAATTATGAGCTTTTATTTTTAATTTCTTTTCAAGATGAAAATAATCAATCTGAGTTATATACTTATTACCTACCTAATTATATTGGCATATCATTATGATTGAGATGCATATGAATGTTTCTTCTCATGGATTTTTCTCTGCTTTTTGAGGATCATTGCTCTTTTCTATTTATTCCGTTTTATTTTTGGCCAAAGAGGATCATTGTTATGTTAGGCATTTTATGTTCTAAGTAACCTGTCTCTATCTCTCATAAGTTGCTAATCTAACACCTAGCATGCTTCTTCCTACAAGTGATCAACATATTGACTATTGAAAAGTGATGCCATAAAATAATAATGTTTTGCTTTGCCAAGTTTCCTATAGAAGTTGAGAGTTTGTTGGACTGATTCTTGTATATCTGTGTAGTTACATTACAAGCTTGTTAAAAAAATGCAGGTGCTCGCTATTGTGCACTTATTGGTGACTTCAATGGCTGGTCACCTACAGAAAATTGTGCAAGAGAAGGTCATTTTGGCCGTGATGATTATGGATACTGGTTTATCATTCTTGAAGATAAGCTAAGGGAGGGGGAAAAGCCAGACGAACTCTATTTTCAACAGTATAACTATGTGGATGATTCTGACAAAGGTGATAGTGTCACCATTGAAGAGGTATTCAAGAAAGCAAATGATGAGTACTGGGAACCAGGGGAAGACCGGTACATGAAAAACCGTCTGGAAGTGCCAGTGAAGTTGTATGAGCAACTATTTGGACCTAATGGACCTCAAACTTGGGAGGAGTTGGAAGACATACCAGATGCAGAAACTAGATACAAGGCATGGACAGCACAGAATGAACCCACTCCTTATGATGTAATTGATAGTGGCAAAGAGTATGACATTTTTAATGTGATAACGGATCCTAAATGGCAAGAGAAAATTCGTGCAAAGAAGCCTCCTATTGCATACTGGTTCGAGACACGTAAAGGCAGGAAGGCATGGTTGAAAAAGTATATTCCTGGAATTCCTCATGGTAGCAAGTACAGAGTCTACTTTAACACTCCTAATGGGCCATTGGAACGGGTGCCTGCTTGGGCAACTTATGTGGAACCAAGTAAATTTTATCTTTAATCCTGAAAATCCCTTGTTCTACCACTATTATGAACTATTTTAGGGGTATACGAGGTTTTGACTTTGTATAGTATGTTGTGGTTGTGTCTCTTTGAAAGATCTAGTTTATGTATTTTTACATGTTATTTGTGAACTTTTGCATGGTGTCATGCATGTATATTGTTATCTTTATGTCTTAAATAGAATTCATGTCAGAAATGAGTCCTTATGGTATGCTTACGCATTGATTTGGAAGCTTGAAAATCCGTAGATAAAGTTAATCTTGGTCTGGGAAGATGTGTGTAGAGAATGTTAGATATTGAAGGAAGCAACTTTTGGTTTTCATTCTTTGTCTACCAGTCAGTGGATACTTCGTTGATTATCTCTGTGGGCTATTAGCATGATACGAAAAGTTGATATTATAAATTAATTATGACCTTGAATGAAAACAATTAATTATCACCATTTTCATTGTTTAAGCTTTGTTCATGACTTCATTCTCCTATGTAAGCTGATACCACTTTAGTGTTGAATAAGCCCAATTCAGATTTGGGAATGTTACTAATAGATGAAGGTATCGGTGGTACTTGAAAAGGTTGATGTTATAAAAATCCACAGGTTCTCAATCCCAAGCATAAAAAAGATTGAAGAATAGGGTCTCAATTACTTTTTGGAGTTTTCTTTCTACTAAGTTGTGTACTCTGTGTTATTTTGTCTGATTATATCTTTTCATATTTATACTGATCTATTGCATCATGTGGATTACATTGATTTTTGTGCAGATGCAGAAGGAAGGCAAGCTTATGCGATCCACTGGGAACCACCCCCTGAACAGGCATACAGATGGAAAAACATTAGTCCCAAAGTACCAAATTCCTTGCGGATTTATGAATGTCATGTTGGAACTAGTGGATCTGAGCCAAAGATATCCTCTTTCAATGAATTCATAGAAAAGGTTTTTTAAACATAGTTTTTTATTTTTATTTTTCAATTTTCCTTGAGGATGGTTTTATTGATCTGTGTCCTCCAATTCTAAATGTTTGATTTTTTTTTTTTAAAATTTTTTGTTTATATTTTGTTCAATGCAGGTTCTTCCTCACATAATTGAAGCTGGATACAATGCAATTCAGTTGATTGGAGTTGCTGAGCACAAGGATTATTTCACTGTGGGCTATAGAGTAAGCAAAAAATTCTTGTAATTTTTATTGCTTTTCTCTCAAATAACACTTGTTCTGTTATCCCAAATAATAGTTATCCTGATGAAGTTTCTCTTGATGTTCAAGTTATTGACATGGCTGTTCATTATCTCTAAAAATGCCAGAAAGTGAGTTTGAAAAAAATTATGGTCATGGGCAATGGCATCTCTGTTCTCGATTATAAATCTCCGTGTGAGGCTTTAATAGGCAGTTTTTGCTAGTTGTGCAACTTGTGTTGGTCCTTATTCGCTTTTGAATTGGGAAAAGTTGGAGAATCATCAATATAGATACTTAGAGAAAGTAATTGGTAACAGACACTGCCAAATAATTTCCAAGGCAGCCTTTCTTACAATAATTGATGTGTATGAATTGTGCTAAACGTATACATTCTTTATAATGTAAATTATGATAGAACCTCTGTCTGCAATTGTTATTTTTTAGTAAGTTTCAGTAATTATGTTATATTATTTATCAGTGTATGTTGCTATTTGATCTTCAGTGGCATCTTCGCTTTCCGCATTGGGGCTACTAAGAATCTTCCATTGAGTGCAGGTGACCAATTTTTATGCTGTTAGTAGTCGATATGGCACTCCTGAAGATTTCAAGCGATTAGTTGATGAAGCCCATGGTTAGCATTCTCCATGCCATAATAATGCTTCTTTAGTGACAACAATTTGAATGATTATGAAAAGCTTTATACTTGAAAAAATAAATATCTTTGTATAGTGTTACATGTTATAGTTGGCCTAAGATAAAGACCATGACGTGGAGAAGACTACAAGATGATGACATAATTTATCAAATGTATGAATTTAATTATAATTGCTGGTGTTAAAGTGATTTGTTTGAAATAGAAACATTTGATATAGTAGCCAATATATTGATATAGTAAATTATGTTAAACTCTCTTAACGTTTGGAAAAATAACTTTTGATACTGTAGTTATTTTAAAAAATATTATTTGACTCCCTTTACATATGATGTTAAAAAAGTTAACTTTTGACAATATATGTATTACTTTTGAAAATGTAATTATTTAGCATCCTTTACTGTTATATGAGAAAATAGGTCTTAAGACTAATCTCACTTAATAGCTGCTATATTTGCGTAGCTTCACTTACTAATTGTGCTACAACCTTATACTTGGACTATGCATTACACCAAGAAATCATATTATGTGTTTTTACTTTTCCAGGAAATCAAGTTTCTGCTTGCAAATGAGCTATTCTCATTGTAGATCTCCTATTGGCTTTGGGTCCTGCCCAATTTGCATTAGAGAAATATTCAATAGTAATGTGCCTGTTACTTCCATACTGCAAACCTCGTCTTGGAGCTCCTTTTTAAGTAACAGAATTATCTGAGGATGCCCTATGATTAACAGATTTACTTAGTCTTGACAAGAATAGTTGTTAGAACCCAAGTACTAAAATGCTGATTATATTATATATAACAGAAAGGATACAGCCCAAACAGTGGAAACAAAGAATCCACAGCCACCTATGCAACTATCAGTAGAACATAAACACAAGAACAACCCTAAAACAATAAGATGAGAGCAATAACATGAGGTGCTAGAAATAAACCCTCAAGACCCTAGGTTATTTGGCTTTCGAGAGGCCAAGTTCTCTCCCAAACCTTTCCCTAATATTTTCCTTACTTTTTTTCTTGCCCAAAACCCTCTATAAATACTTATAAAACTATTACATCCCTTACACCCACACATACTTCTCCCATTCATGGTGGGCCCATGTCCAGCAGGCCCATCAATAGTCTTATTAGAAGGTGTTGTAGTAGAAGCAACATGTGCTTACTCAGCTAGTTGGTGTTTGTTTTGGATTTTTTTTACAATTGCGTTTTATATATTTTGACAATGTTTTTGCCTCTTTCATTATATTTTTTTGGTGCAATAAAGTCCATTTTGTTGACTATCTTTTATTTTTTTCCCTGCTCAGGACTAGGACTGCTGGTCTTCTTGGAAATTGTACATTCCTATGCAGCTGCAGATGAGATGGTTGGATTGTCACTTTTTGATGGATCAAATGATTGCTATTTTCATACTGGTATCGGTTGATGCTGCTGGAACCTCTTTAACTTAAGCACACATAAGACTTGGAAAATTTGTTTGTTTATGCTTTACACTCTCGTCTTAATTTGTTTGTTTGTTCCATGGTCCCTCAATTGGCTGTGTATGCATTCTGTATACTCCCGTTTGATACTTGTTCCTCTTAAAAGCTTTAAGGCATTTGATAATAATAATAATAAAAAAGCCTTAGGTGACTGCATATCAGCGGTCAGCACTCTTCTCTAATACTACTTGAATTACATTTAATACTAGCCATAATCCCTACTTCCCTTGTCAAATAGGTAAACGGGGTCAACACAAGTATTGGGGAACCAGAATGTTCAAATACGGAGACCCTGATGTTCTGCATTTCCTTCTCTCAAACTTGAACTGGTATATGAAAATCAAAGCCTTGCTTTTACTATAGCTACCGCTTTGAGTCATTTCTTTTATACCTGATCGGTGAATCAGTTCATTTTCTTGGACAGAATAGTGAC
Organism: Chamaecrista fasciculata; assembly: GCA_003254925.1. Classification (NCBI taxonomy): domain Eukaryota; kingdom Viridiplantae; phylum Streptophyta; class Magnoliopsida; order Fabales; family Fabaceae; genus Chamaecrista; species Chamaecrista fasciculata. Next base: position 72,340 of record QANZ01044843.1, on the reverse strand, counting down.
TTTTTAGGTTTGGTTTGCTTTTCATTTTAATCCATCATTTGGTAGGTATTATTGATGTATGCTTATGCAGTGCTGTTTGAACAGGTGGATTGTAGAGTACCATATTGATGGTTTCCAGTTTCATTCACTATCGTCTATGATATATACTCACAATGGTTTTGCTTCTTTCACTGGTGATATGGAAGAGTAAGGCCTTCTTCAAATTTATTTTGCTTATGTGCAAGACAATTCATTAACTTGAATTTATAACTCAATTATTTGTTGGCTTAAAGGTAGTTAGTTCCCAATGTATGGCTCGAGGTTCTTCATGCTATTAGTAAGGCATCCGTGTATTGATTTCCACTTTTAAAAAGGTTAAAGAGGTTCTTTAAGTTTTTCTTTGGCATTTTTCATTTTTCTTTCTCACATTTTATGATACAAATTGAAATTTTCCATGCGTTTTACTAGTTGAAGAGTTTTAAATCTCAATGCTATTGAGAAGGCATCCCTATAGTAGCTTCCATCCTAATGCCTACATATTCAATGGCACGTATTCTCCTTTAAGTATGTTATTTGATAGAATTGTGTACTGGATGGCTTCTCTTTGGTGTACTGCACATGGTTTTTATTATTATTTCTGCCCTACAGAAGTACTATTTCTGATATGCAAAGAGACAGGACATTCTTCTACTTAAGGGAATTTTGTTACTTTTTGTGTTGAGGTTTCCTTTGTATTTTCTGATCTAAAGATTTCTTTGTCTCTATATCCTGTATTCTCTTGTATTTCTAATTCAATTTTTTTTTTTAGAGATGAAACTAAAAACATAATAGCATAAGAAACTGTGTATCCTAGAAATGAATCCTAGTTTCTTGCAGGTACTGCAATCAATATGTGGATAAGGATGCCCTATTATACCTTATCTTGGCCAATGAGATACTGCATGCTCTTTATCCTAATATAATCACAATCGCCGAAGATGTAAGTATAATTTCCTTTGTGACTTGGTTAGGCACTTTTGCTTACTTTCTTGGGTGATTAGTCATAGTAAAATTAATTAAACAAACAACAGATTGGCCTTTTATTGTGAATTTGATTTATGCTGCATTCATGAAGACTTTATAGCTTGATGACCATTATAGCTTGATGTATGGACCAACATGATGAAGCCAAAATAACAAATTAATAAAGTTAGAAATGTTGCTGTTTCATGCGGTGTTTAGCAAACCTGTGCATTCTTGCTGATGATCAATGGTCATGACCCACGTTGAAACTTGAAAGACAAGTAATGTTCATTACCCAATAATTCTGGAATTCAAGGCCATAATCAACAAACCCAAAATTTCTTCCTTTTCGTCAATAAATTCATTTTCAACTACTGAAAATCAATGAACCAAAAGTGGACCAATGAGAAGAGATTTCATTTGATCATTGCCACTGATTCAGGGATGGACTGATGTAAGTTGAGAAATATAACTTGTTCATGACTCTTGAGCTTGGAATTTAACAAGGTGCTAATGTGAATTTTAGACTTCGTATCATGTCTTTGTAATACTAGTATTACCAACAATTATGGACAGAGTTGATATGGTGGAAAATATAATTCCAAACAGGGCTGAATGATGTGCATGAAATGTATGAATTTCAGTAAATGTTGGTTGGAGCCAAATCCTGGTAATTAAGATAAAACTTGTGTTTCTGAAGATTTTGATTGAATTTTCCTTAATGTTATCAGAGACATGAATTTCTTTAAAAGATATATGAATGATGATCACATTTCCTTTTGAACCTTAGTATCATTTATTTTGTCATCTTTATCTTACTTAAAAGTATGGCTTTTTACCCAAATACGCATATAAGGTTAATGAAAATCTATAGATTATTTCTTTTGGAAAACTTAGAGAGCTGCATTAACATAAGAGAAAAAAAGAAAAAGAAAAATTAAGGATTATGGTTAAACCAGATGGTAATTGAATGGATGAGACAACAGAAAATATAAACTCTAGATGAACTTTTCTGTTATTTAAATGTGTAATACATGAATCCAAATAAAATTTTTGGATGCCCCTCAATTTTTTTCCTTTCTTGACCTTTGTTTGGGCTGCATGGTTGTATTCTTTAAAGCTTATATTTTAGGAGCTTTTTAGTACATGGGAACCGGCATCTAGAAACCTATGTTTAAGATGTTTGGATATAAGAAAAAAATATGTTGAATTTTTTTTAAGTAATGTAGGAATTTTTTTTCTTTTTTAATATACATGTGTAAAGCTAAAATTTGTTATAATTTATGTTTCCAAGCATATAGGAAATCAGAATACTCACTACCAGACACCACCTTAAGTGTTTTGTTGAAAGCTAAGATTCCATTTGCAAGGCCTTAACCTTCCTTTGTTTGTGTATAATGATTATATTTATCTGTTGTTTAGGCAACATTTTATCCTGGATTATGTGAACCAACTTCTCAAGGTGGATTGGGATTTGATTATTATGTCAACCTTTCTGTATCTGAGATGTGGTCATCTTTACTTGAGAGTGTTCCTGACCACGAATGGGCCATGAGTAAGGTTGTACTTGAATGTATTTAATCATTTCATAAATGAGTTATTCTGGTTGGTTCAATAATCTTTTACTCAAATCCATCAAAATTCTATAATTCTACTTTTGTTGCATTTAATATTACAGATTGTTAACACACTAATTTCCAATAGAGAATATGCTGATAAGATGCTTATTTATCCTGAAAATCACAACCAGGTAGCCTACTCTATTCAGTTCTAGTCTCTCTTATAGAAGTAAGGATTCTTTTATCTTTTTTGCTGTAGCTTCTAATCTACTCATGCCTTCTTATCTTGTTTCAGTCCATATCTGCAGGGAGGTCATTTGCAGAAATATTGTTTGGTGAAGTAAATGAACATTCACCTCAATATAAGAACTCATTATTGAGAGGATCTTCGTTACATAAAGTATGCTATTGCAATGGAGATTTAGCTTGTTTTGTTTTGTCAAACAATCTCAGAGTTATGCTTAATTTTTTCTTCTAAAATTTCTCCCTGTTCCTATATATATATTTGGCATGGGAATAGATTGAACATGGCTATCACTGATGGTGTTATTTTGCTTGTAAGTTTTAATACAATGTGATACCTAATTTTGTGGGTATTGGGCCAGATGATCAGATTGATCACATTTTCGATTAGTGGCCGTGCCTTTCTCAATTTCATGGGCAATGAATTTGGGCATCCAAAGGTAAATATCGCACCCATTAAAAATGCATGAAGACTTAACAATTCACTACTCATGATTTTGTTCTTGTATCAGAGGGTTGAGTTTCCAACACCAAACAACAATTTCTCATATTCACTTGCCAAGCGTCAATGGGATCTGCTGAACAAAGATGGAGTTAATCGTTATTTGTTTTCATTTGATAAGGTGTAAATCTTATCCCTTTCATTGATAATTGTCCCCATTCTTAACAATTTAAGACAGTTGGAGAGTAACAGATACATCGAGCTAGCCAATTTATAAAAACATTGGCATTTATGCCTTGTTCTTTTAAATAATCATACATGTTTATACAGTTTGTACTGCTAGAAGATTGTTTGATCCATCCTTAATTGTTGATTGATTTGAAACTGACATTCAGCTTCACAAATGACCTTCATAAGGCCTGTGACGGTCATAAATGACACAAATGATACTAGTGATTGGCAATGAATTTACTTTTCCTTTTTTATATTTTCAGGAAATGATGAACCTGGATGAAAATGAGAGAGTACTTTCTCGAGGTTTTCCAAACGTTCACCACGTGAATGACAGTTCAATGGTATGTTGAATGTTTTCTTCTTTTTTCTGTTTTTGTTGTTTGCTCGCTAGTCTTCATCTTGATTAGCTATTGACCTTTTTCTTCTTTTCCCGTGGACACTTCTCTTGTGCCTTTTCCGTGTGTACACTTTAAGATTTTCCTTTCTTTCTAGGATTGCTTTTTCTAACATGTCCGTGATGTCATAGTCCTTCTGTACAGCAGGAATCCTTTATAAATCTACTAATTATTTTGATATCCTATAGGTGAGATGATTTCTCATTTTATTAAGGTGCTAGCAATAGGTTCTGGTGAACCACTTCGAGGAACTTTTTGAGTCTTCATACTTTGTTTTTGTTTTTTGTTTCTGTGTATCAACAAATGAAAAAATAAATGAGTGTAGGTGTACGCTTGGTCAACTCTTTAAATCAGTGTTTATTTATTTATTTTGTTCCAAAGACAAAAAAAGAATATATAGATGAGAAAGGATAACTTTCAAGAAGGTTACTAGAATAAAAAATGAGAGATCCTCCATAATAAAAGCTAACTCAGCAAGGCTTTCCAATCCACTGGACATTCATAAGGAAACACTTTTAAAGCCACTACTGCAAGCAACCTACTAAGAAGACAAAATGATAATAATTTCCCTTGGAAGATGTGGTGGGAAGAACTTATTATTAAGACTTTAGCACTCTACTCCAACCAAAGACTCCACAAACTAGCAAAGACCGCACATTGCCAAAGAGCCTTGTGCTCCCTATCCCTTCCAAAGCCTGCAAAATTAGTACTTAGAAAGCTCTTCAAAGTGACTGGTCGAACCCAACTCTCATAAAAATTGCTGAACAGTCTTTTTTAATCATTCTGAGCCACCTCATAGTGCAAAGATGGCTATTGGTATTTGGACTTCTAAAACACTTTACACACGCATCAGGTGGCAATGTCTAAGACTATGGGTCTAAATCAAATTATTTATTTTATTTTTATTGAGTACTGTTGTCTTTGTCCAGTCATAGAAGGTGCCTTAATTATCTATTTTACAGAAGGGCAATCAGCCATCAACAACCTGACTTCCTTACCAATTACTGCACTATCTCAAGGGCAAGAACCATTATTAACAACATACTCCACCAGAACAGAGCAATCTGATTCTACAATTACCCCATTACATCTCAGCCTCTTGGCCATAATAACAGCCTACCTCAAGGAACACGCTTCTGCCATAAAGGCTGACCCAGCATTGAAACACTCACAAGCTCCATCAATAAGGACACCAGAAGAATCCCTTAGAATCACTCCCTGACTTTCCTTCTTAGAACCTTTAGCAAATGCTCCATCAGCATTGGCCTTCGTGAAGTAGTTGGACAGTAGACACCACCTCGCCTCATTACCTGAGTCATTACCACCTACTCTTAAATCATTAGCATTTGCAATGCAATACTCTTGAAGTACCAGTTAAATGTGTAAAATAAAAAAATTCTCATTAGACCACCCTGTTCCTGAAGTAGGAAGGTTATCTTACAGAAGAACAAAAAAATGTTGAGTTTGTCAAATGTTCATAATACTTTGCTTTCCTCTTGTTTATATATACAAGCACCTCTGACGTCTTTATATTTTATATTTTGAGGTGTTATATTGTATTGTGTCACCTGTTGCTAAGTAGTAGAACTTCACATTTTTTTTCTTCTAATAAATTTATAGTGAAGTTATTTGACCCTTTCTTTTTTGACAGGTCATATCTTACATTAGAGGCCCTCTACTCTTCATCTTCAATTTTCATCCAACTAATTCTTATGATAGCTACGGTGTAGGTGTAGAAGAAGCAGGAGAATATCAAGTGCGTCCTACCTATTATGAATTTTTCTTCTTTCTCCTATTAATGCATTCGTTCTTTGCATATCATAGTCTGTTCAAAAGGATGATTGCCATAGTGTTTTTTCCTAGGGCGCAGTTTTTTTAAGCATTTTATTCTAGGCCCTATATAAAGGGATAGATTCTAAATTTTTTAATACATTTTGATGGCACGTGAAGGTTATTCTGAACACAGATGAAATAAAGTATGGAGGTCAGGGTTGCATCAAAGAAGACCTCTATATTCAGAAAACTGTCAGCAGAAGGTAGTCTTGGGCCTTTGCCATTGCATTTTTTCTTGTCCTCCATCTTTGTCTTTGTCTTTGTCTTCTCTCTCTATCATTGATGTGACCAACTTGTGTTTTGGCAGAGTGGATGGCCTTCGAAATTGCTTAGAGTTGCCACTGCCTTGCCGAACTGCACAGGTTCCCAATTGTGTCCCTGCTCTTGCACTATATTTTATTTCCCAAGGGATTTTGTTGAGTACCTCTATTTTGTTTATTTTCTTGCAATTTACCGAGGATAGACAGATGAGTGCAGTAGAGTTTAAAAGACCATACTTTTTTGGTTTTGTGGAATTTCTTTGTCCTTTTGGCCAAGACTTGGCTCAGTTTATGTCGTAGAGACTTAGGTTCAGGTTGGTGCATGGATTATATCCAATTTTGTTCATAAAGGCTATCCCGCAGTTTCTTGTCAGTGTTTAAATATGTACATTCAAGTGGTATGATTTCTGAAAGGCATTAATTTATATAAGATATGATAAAATCCTATGAAAATTATAGAAAGGAGAAGCTTTAGCATGGCGCAGTATATTAAAAGGTAAAGTAATCAAAACTTGAATAGTTGAATTTAGGCTCATGCATATGAATATAATGCTTCGATAAAAGCATAAATAGATATGTGCTTTGGCAAGTTTTTTGACACTTGAGTAGTAGATTACACTGTATTCTTTGATTTCTTCCTTTGTTCAAATTCTTTGTTCTCATTTTATACTGCAATGATATCAAGTATATTTTTCCAAGTATGATTACTTTTTACTGAAGACATGCTATGTGCATCAGAATATTTATTGAATATTTTATGCTTGGCTGGACTAAGTACTGGATTTTTCTATTTTTCAGGTTTACAAACTAAGGCGGATTTTGAGAATATGAAACAGACTGCATCTATGGAATATCTTCCAGGCAGAACATAATTATTTTGCAGAAGTGGTAGCTTCTTTCTGATGGATAAACATGTTAACCTATGAAAAATGGAATTCGTGGAGCATTGTTTGCTGAATGAGGCAGATTTTACTATTGCTTTTAAGGCTCCTGAAGGTGATGATGCTTCTCCTTTTGAGATCAATCCACCAATTTGATTGACTATGTTGCCTGAGAAAAGCTTTCTAGAGAGTTGGATCCATAGATATGTAAAGACACATGGAGTTGGAAATATGGGCACTGCATTTGCCAATTCTGTAAACTAAAAGCCATGCTTGTAAAGCTCTGTAATTTATGAGATAGGTTGTGTGAATATTGATTGAAAAAACTTGAAGGAATGAAATCCAGATCCTGTAAATATAATGCTTGTACTTTTGCATTATTGTATTTATGTACCTTTTTTTTTTTTCCATTTTCAAAACAAAAACTTGTGGATTTGTGTTTTTTAAAAATCAAAGGAAATCCAGGTATGTAAACTAAACATTGAAATACAAGGTTTTTCTTTGCCAAAATAAATCCAATAGTTGTCTTTTATGTCTTAGCTCATCTTGCCATGGCAAATTTGTGGCGTACCGTACTCATCGAAGGAGCTGATAGCCTGTACATAAAGAAATATTAATATTCTCTTGATAACATATTAACAATATATTGAACATTTTTTTAAAAAATGAAGAAATAGAATGAGCTCGTAAAAAGACTAACATTCTCTAGGCTACAAATAAGATTATACACATTTTTCTTTATAAAATTATAGGAACCAGTTTTAAAAAAATTAAACTAGAAGGACTGAGTAAAAATTGAAGTAAACTATCAAAATTAAAGGATTAGTTAGTTTTTTCCTACAAAAAAAAAAAAAAAGACCACAACAATGCATCTTTCCTATCACAAGATCCTTTTTCTCATTCTGTCACACAAAGAAAGAGGGGAAGAAGGAAAAAAAAAAAAAAAAGCAACCTACCTTAATAGAGATCAAGACGGTTCCCCATAAATTAAAGTTAACACAATAAAACTAAAATCTGAATATACACAAAAATTTGATAACCAGCTAATAAGAGGGGAAGTTTGGATCCACATCTTTAGCCCAAGATTCCAGACCCCCAACAATGTCTTTGGCAGAAGTAAAACCCATCTTCTGAAGATACTGAACAGCTCTTTGAGAATCATTTCCCCTTCTGCAAACTACATACAACTGCACACTTGATACACTCTCATCCTCTTCCACTTTCTTCAGAGCTGAGGGTATTTCAACAAGCCTAGCCTCCAAGTTTGAGAGTGGGATGTTCAAGGATTTTGGAAGAGACACAATCTTGAAATGGTGAGCTGGTCTCACATCCACCAGCACGTGTGGTTCTTTGTTCCGGATTATTTCACTGTACTGCTTACTGCTTACTCGCGATTCAACCGGAAGAAGATTTAACCCCAAAGCAGACTGCAGATGCATTGGGAAAACCTTAATAAAACTCAGATATTAAACATGAATTTTTAAATACTACAATGCACTATATCAATTACAAAACTGCCACATGTGGAAACCATTAAACACAGGAAAGCTGCCCAATAATCTCACACTTTTGAGCTGTATATATACATTGATGACCACAGAGATGCTTTATTGGTGACCACTGACCACAGATTACATATATAAAAAAAAAAAAANAAAAAAAAAAAAAAAAAAAACTAACTCCTAATTAAACTCAACACAGTTCAGCTGCTTAAATACATAAGACGACAATTTTGTCCATCGGAAAAAAATATCAAATGAGACCACAATTTAAAAAAAAACTCATCTATTTATAAGGCAATTTAAATTTTAGAGCAAACTTGAGAGAAAATGTACCATAGAAAATGGATTCTGAGTAAAGTTCTCATAATCAAATTCTCGAAAATGACATTGGGTAAATGTTGCATTCTCTCCACAAGCTTCACATTGCGGAGACCTTCCTCTAATTTTTACCTGCATGCAACATAAATGAAAATCGGTAGCTGAGATTAAATCAATTGTAGTAGTACAATCATGTCCATTTAAATTAGAATTAATTAAAATGACTCATTGTTATTCAATCTCTTGGAGTAAAAACATTCATTGAGGCATAACGCAAGAGTTGCCTTTTCTTTGACCTGATCTATTTTAAAGGAAAATTTCCAAGCCAGAGTTATTTTAGCTCAACCAGTTTGATGAGTAATTTATACATATAATTAAGCTCCACAAAATTCATGTTTGTAATTGCATAAAAAGAGTATAGTATTTGACACAGGACAAGTGGAAAAATGGAGAGAAAATTGAGAGAATGCAGGGTGAGAGAGGAAGATGGGGAACAAGGACATCCAATCAATAAGACAATCGCTAAGAACTAAAGTACATGATAATCCTTAAATAGTTAAAACCCAAAACAACTAACCACAAAGATATTACTAGACAACAAAGTAATACTGTTGAAATAGAAATCCAGTTTTTAATAAATTCATAAATAACCAAGCTACTGATGGACAGCCTACTCATCATAAGTTCATATTATAGAAGGAAAGAACAAAAACAAAAACAAAGGGTAATTTCATAAAACTAGTGCACCTTTTCCATACCCCTTACTTCTTAAGACCCATTACTACCATTTGGATTTTATTTTAATTTGTTATACTGGGCAAGGTATAAAACTGATGACTCAAAATATTGATCCTTTACAAACATATGAAAAAGAAGGTTTGGAGTTGTAAACCTACGATTCGAATCCGTGCAGATAAAGCATCAAAGAGAAGCATCCTCTCGGAGAGTGCTTCACCAACACCACTTGCTATTTTAATAGCCTCTAAAGCTTGAAGACAACCAATAACACCGGGAACTGAAAATGAATAAAGTCAAATGCCTGGAGATCAGATCAAATTCTAGAACAAGTATAAAAGTACAACAACAATAACAATCAAAATATAATATAAAATACCCCAAAAAAAAAAGAGAAGGACTGCAAGTTGAATGAATAAAACAAATGTCACAACACCAAGACCAATTCAAGTCGGTGGATAATTGAAAAAACCAACAACTTTCGTCCGTACATTTATACATGTACAAATCTTAAATAAAAAGGATTAGAACATTCCATGCCCGTTCTCGTTTAGTATTTGAGTATTAGTCCGACTGGAGAATGCATTCTACATATCCAATTTACAATCACCCAATACCTAAAGTTGTCCCTTCTGAATTTTCTCTTTTGTGCACTAAAGAATTTCCTCAAGCTAGGTTTAGGCAGAATGCTAAAGATAGAACCCTCTGCTGTATTATTATCAACAAGTATAAGAGAACCAATCCTCTTTTGTGCACACTTAGGAAGAAAGCAGTAGATTAATACCATAATCTATAAAAGGAAGAAGACGGCAGTAAATTAAAGATTTACTCATAATTTCTCAACCAATCAACATTAACTATGATTACAAGGATTTGAGGAAGTTTTATACAGAGTTCTGGCTACAATTAAGGACGAACTGGGGATATGTTTGCTGCTGGAAATTCCTATAAATCGTAAGAGGGCTATAGGGAAGAGCCTAGCATCTTCTATGCTAGTGTTTCTTGCTTTCTTGATCAGTTACAGCTGAGTTATATCCTGTATTTCTCAGTCCACCTAGGCCCATATTTCTGGGTGAAGTGTTGCTTTTTAAATCAATAAAGCATCAAACTTCCAGTTTACATCAAAAGCAAAATTAAAAACAATATGTTTATCCAAATACTAATAGTTTTACCTACTCCTAGAACTCCATTATCAGCACATCTTTGACAAGCTGTTGTAGGTGGTGGAGTTGGAAATAGACATCGATAGCATGGACCACCATTGTGATTGTAGACAGTAAGCTGCAGAAGAAATATCACAAAAGGCACTTCAAATTCATATAATAAGTAACAAAAGAACACTTGCCCTTGAGGAGGCTGCCCTTTGAAGTGATTCAGAAATTGAATCTATGAAATCTTTTGTCAGTATCAATCATATATGTTCTTTTGGGGCATTATATATTGGCCACAACTGCTAGAAAAATTATATAAAAGCATGAGGTGTACCTGGCCTTCCAATCCTATTGCAGCACCTGATACAAGAGGCTGCATGGATAGAAATTCAAGTTAGATATGATTGAAAATGCCATTGCAATTGCTAGAACTTTCTTACAATTCATATTACGTACATATGCAAATGAGAGACCGAGGAGCAGCAACTATTTAGCAATTTATGTTTTATTTTCACACAAACAATCTTGTGAACTTATCAATAGAAATAACAAACCATCACCCTCATACCCTACAATCTACATATCGTTGATGCAAATTGATTTACAACAGAATCTTAAAAAAAAGTGCAGAATCTTTTCTGAGAAACTATTTTGGATATTACCCAAGTTAATAACCCAGACAAACAAATCTGCTTAGTTGTGGAATGTGCCCATAGAGCAAGAAAAAGCTGAGTAAATAAAAATAAACAGATCTAAAAGTTAACTGATCACAATCTGTCTATACATCAGGAAAGAGAGATTTACCTTTCCTAATACCACACAGCAATCACTGATCATGTACCGGCTTGGAGCATTATCTGTAGCATCTACAATTATATCATATCTTAAAAATGCTCAAAGTCAAGAAAATTGTCAAGTTTTGCACACTATAACAGAAAAAAGAATTTTTCTCTCAAAAGTAGAGACAATCATAAGGATTTGGATGTAAATATCAAAGAGTGTACAGAAAATGTAAGTATGCTGAAGGATGGAACTTAAGCAGCAGAAAAGATAAGAGATGAAATTCGTCTTGGCAAGGATACTGGCTGAGAATTTCTATAGCATTGGAAGTCCGCAAAGCTTCTATATGCTCCACAATGTGAATGGTGGAGTTGATCCTAACATACAGATCATTTTAGTTTCAAGCACAATAACACAATTATTGCAAACAATTAAAATAAACTTCACAAGAAAATTGATTTTAGTTTATTTATTAAACTTGATGTGAGGAATTTTATGTGTTGAAGAGCAACATACGAGCGACAAGCAGCAGCAGCAGATTTTACTTTTGGCTGACCAATATACGCTTCAGTGTGTATCACCTGACATAAAAGATATATCAGTTAAAATGTAGATGCAAGTGGAGTTTCAAAAGGTAAAAACGTGAACTCAAATACAGAGAAACACAAAAAAGTACTAAGATGGATGTCAGTCTGTCAGTGACTTCTCCCTGCAATGGCTCTTTAAAATATAACTACATAATAATAAAATTGTACCTGCCTGTGCAAATTATTCAGCTCAACCAGGTCATGATCAACAATACCCAGACGACCTAAAGTGATTGCTCAAAAGTAAGATCCAAAAAATGTAAACAGTAATGTTAAAAACAGTGCAAGTGACGTATGACCCATGTCCTACCAACACCAGAAGCCGCAAGGTATAACAAAGCAGGAGAACCCAAACCGCCAGCTCCCACAACTAAAATTGATGACTTCAAGAGATTTGCCTGCCCTGAACACAATGGACAATAAAGGGGTAAGTAAGAAAGAAGGAAGATTTGCAGACTAACTTTTTGCTATTAAGCATGAACAAGCCTATCTTTAAGCATGTCTTGACATGCATCTGATACACATTCAATATGTCACAATAACAAAAAAGGTTAGTTTTTCAGCATGAACACATGCTATATGCAGCTTGGACAAGCACCGAACACAATTCATATCCAAACCAAATATAGCTCAAGCATGGAATGGCCTCAAAAAAGGAGAACATATTTTAAAATAAGCAGAATGAAATATTAGAGACCCCATTTTGATGATATAATTAAATTTCTTTCCTAATAGTTTGTACATGAGAAATTTAAATAACATAAATTGAGAACATTTCACTTAGTATATTTGATTCAGAAAATAACTCCATAAGATGCTTAGAATATAAAAAAATGTACAAGTATATCACTAATAGAAAGTTTAAAAAATATACACGTTCAATTTGGTGTTCTAAACTTTGTCACAATATTTTCGTGTCGATGTCATACCCCATGTTTGTGCTCCAAAGCCAATAATAATTTATACTTTCTTTTTTGCAGAAGCAATTGCATATCAAATCACTGTAAAGAATATTCAAAAGATCACTATAAGCCTCACGGGTGAATTGAAATTGAAAATGGGAAGGCTTCAATTTAAGTCTAGCCAAACAAAATATTTTCCATCTAGATTCCGGTCCAGCTAACATTGACAGTATTTATAAGTTAGCACAGTAATGAAATTGTGGATTAAAAACTAGCATTATTTTTAGCAAGTTGATATTTAGTTTGACTTGTAGACTAAGTATTAGCTGGTTTGACTTGTTTCTCCTTTGGTCCAAGCACAACTTGCCTGAATCCCAAATTCTTTGGAATCAGGTTTTAATTATGTTGTAACTTACTTGGCTCTAGTAGTCTATCTTTCAACTTCATCTAAGAAGCCCTGCGTAGCGAATAAACGGCGCAGAAATGTGAAATCACGAGTAAACATATTGAAGAGAGTAAGAATGGAAGTAAAACCTTGAACCCCGAAGGAAGGAAGCAAAAGATGGCGACTGTATCTGTAAATCATATCAGGGGACAACCCATTTACGAGGCTGGAATTGAGAGTGGAGAGAGGAGCGCAAGAACCATAGTTTACAACCTCATTTTGGAGATTGATTTCACGGAGTTGAGCTTCAAGAACTGAAATTTTGTGCTCTATAAGGCTCTTGGTGTCCTTCAAAGACTTGAGTTCAGCGAGTAGCCGAGATGCATCGTTATCCCCTGCCATAGACTCCATTGAACAACGAAGCTGGAGAGGAAGAGGCTATAAGCTAATTGCTTTGTTTAGCGTTTCTTTGTTACTATTTAGTCATATAATACGAGAAGGGTTCGAAGGGAATCTTTCTTTTCCATTTTTTCTTTTTTTGTTTTTTTTTTCAATCGTCTTCATCCATAGTCTCTCCTTCGGTCCTTCTAATTGGTTTGTTAAGTGTTTTCACTTTGTAGAAAAATTATTAAAAAGAAAAATAAATTTGCTCTATTTTTTTAGGTGAAATTTATTGCTTGAAAAAGATCTACAGTAGTAGAGTATATTTAATCCCTAAATTTCTTTTCGTTCTTTTAGTTAGGGTTGTTCACGAGCTGAGTTGGATTTAGGGCGAGTTAATTTAGGTTCACTAATTTATTTGGAGGGTTGGGTTGAGTTGGGCTAAAAAAAATAATTGAGTCAACCCAAACCAAACAGTGGCGGGTTGGTTTGGGTTGGGTTGGTGGGTTAGCCTATACTAATTTTTTTTTATATATTTATTTTATAAAAAATTTGGTCCCTCTTAAATTTTTTTCTTTAATTTGATCATTTTTTATCGACTAAATTGAGAATTTAAATTTATTAATTGACCAAATCGTAAAAATAATATTATTTGTGATATTAAAATATAATTTTAACTAAATAAAAAATTAATTTTATTTTTTATTTAATACTTTTACGGGTCAGCGGGTTGAACGGGCTCAAAATCTTAAAACTCGCCGCCCAATCTAAACCATTGCGGGCTCAACTTTTTGAACTCAAAACAACCTGCCAGCTCAACCCAAACTAATGGATTGTGTTAGTTTTAGCCGGTTGACGGGTTGACCCAACTCAACGAACACCCCTACTTTGAAATTTTTTCATTTAGTTTATTATTAATTTAAAACATGATTCTATTCCAAAAGTTAGCCCTAATTTAAAACTAGGTAAAACTTGGCTATTGGCATAGCTCAAGGGTGTAATCGGTCTCGGTGGCTCGATAAATCCAGCCCAACCTAATTATATTTTTGTGAGACTAGATTAAGTCCAAAGTTAAGCCAAACCAAGTCTCGAGTTTGAGTGTTTTAGACTTGACTTGGCTCGAAGAATATTTCTTTTTTTTTTTTTTAAAAGTTATTATATATATTTATATTTTCTCTTATTAAATATTATTCTTTTTGTATAAAATATATAAAATAAGTATGTATTATTAAAAAATGCATAAAATATAAAGTTAATCTCAATTACATAAATATTTTATTGATAAATAAATTAAATTAAATGCATTTTTGGCAAAACACCATTTCGTGCCCCTAACGTTTGCGGTGATTTTCAATTATGTCTCTAACGTTTCATTTGTGTCAGTTGTGTCCCCAATGTGAAATGTTAGTTTCAATTATGCCCCAATTTCAATCATCCATTAAAAAAACACTATTTTCGCACGACTTGAGCTCGGTTTTGATCATATTTCACATGGGTTTTAATTTTCGAACATCACAAACTTGATTCCTTGGATCAATTTCAAAGATTAAGCTCAAGATAGCCCCAAATCTGAAAAAAATCGGACTCGATGAACCCCAAAAAGGACCAAAACGAAATGCAACAAAATGAAGCATTATTCTCAAAATTATCATGTGCAAAATGATCCTTAGGAGCCGAAAATGAGTACCCATAAACTCATTTATCAAAATAAATTGAAATGAACACAGATCGAAGCTCAAAAGTTCCGAAAAACATTACACTAACGAGGGCGGGGGCATAATTGAAGTTAACGTTTCACATTGAGGCACAACTGACACAAATAAAACGTTAGGGGCATAACTGAAAATCACTGCAGACGTTACGGACACGAAATGGTGTTTTGCCTTTAATTCATCATCATCATCATATACCAGTAATCGAACCCGTGACCTAATAGTACATGTAAAGCAATGAAACCACAAAGTCACGGTGTTTTGCCTTAATTCTTTTATCATATATACTAGTTAAAAATATATAAGATAAAAAAAAATTAATGCAACACAGTAAAGTTATCCACATAGCACATGCCCTTTTGGGGAGTGAATCTCCGCATTTTAGTTGTCTAAATTTTGTGTGCTTTTTAAAAAGACAAAAAGAGGTAGAGAGAAAAATTGTAGATCCCACAAATAATAAATATGTGAGACTCACATTTTATCTCTCCACCTCTCCCATTGTCTCTTTAAAATGCACATAAACTACAGAGGATCCAAATCCATCCCCGAGGGCTAGCAGCCAAAATAATTCAAGCAAGTACCAACAAAAACTGAGCAACCATAAACAAAAAAACAATGGGTTTAAACTAAACGGCACATAAACATTCTTTCTATATGTAATCAATTACACGTATTATCCAAAATCCGGCCTTCTCTTTCCCCTTCAATTACAAAAATGTATATGCCATTCAGACTCCTTTCTCCTTCCCCACTACCTCACCAGAAACCAATTAAAATTAAACCAAAATGAAAGCAAGGGAAAAACAGTGCTTACACTCTACACTATTCAACAGATTTGTCCCTTAAGTTTCAAAAATATTTCGCTGGCGCCGCAGTTAGCTGATAAAAGTCTGTCTTGCTGTAGAGCTGAGACTTTCTCTTTCAAATTTTGTTTGATGAAGAAATACACATCAGCTTGAGGATTCTTCTTGAAAAAAGGGGTGATGAATAGAACAAATTCAAGGCACAGATGGTAAAATTACCTAGGTACACGAGTAACAATATAGCGTCCCTTCTCGAGATCATATACAGTCTTTAATTGTGGCTTTCTCCAATGTAGTACAAACAATGCAGCCAGTACAATTAGAAAAAGAAAAGCAAACATTGAGAAGTATGTGACTGATTCATTCCCCACAATCAGCCCTGTGTCTATAGGTTCCAATTCAAAGGGTTCTGCCATTGTTTCAATAATGAAATATCCAAGTGTCCAGTCAACGTGAAAATTTTTCTTCTGGTTTCCAAATCCAACCCTGCAAATAATTATTTTCATTTCCTGAGAATTTTCCATTGATTAATTATTAAAGTTCAAACACTTCATCCATAATTTCAGGTTTAACTACTTGATCTCTGAGTAAACTAATATTTTATTTTCTAGATTATATGAGCACTGTCAAATTAGTCCTTCCATAGTTCCATGAACATTTTATCACTGTACAACTCAATCCCTAGAAGAACTAAATAGCAATGAGTCATGAATTTCCGAGGACTAAATCAATCATTTCAAAAATAAAAGGATTTAAAAAACAGAGCCTATATAATCCATGGACTAAATCGATTTTTTACTATGATCTCTTTAGTACAAATTAACACAAACGAAGAGTTCAGAATATTGATTTAGCTGGGAACATAATAGCTATACCTTTTCTCTTCCATAGATATCCCAAAAACATCATGCAATAGTGCCACCATATATGCAGAAGAGAAACAATACTTTGACAGATCCAGATCATCAATTTCATTGTATTGAAGTTTAAGAGCATCCCAATGATCTTCACAAAAATGCTGGCCTGCTTCCTTTAGTTCAGACAAAGAAGCCCCAGGAACCATCCCAAAAAACTGAAGGAAATTGGATTATTCAGAAATAATGTGACTAATTTAACAACTGCAAATGTTTAGGACAGTTAAAAAGAATTTAAAAAGGAGAAAGTAGTATAAATATGCTTTCCATGTAGAACGGTGTTGAAGATAAGTTAACTTATATATTATTTAGACAATTCAAGTATTTCTTTTTTTTTTTTTTAGTAGAGTTGTAGAAAAAAGTTTAGGTGGGGTAAGCACCCATATCTCACAAGAGTCAGAGAAGACCTCCCGACCTCTTTGAGGGTTTATAAGAGGAATTTACATATCATCTACTAAATTAGGCCCTCACATCGATCAGAGGATTCAAATCTCACCCTTGTGAGGTAAGTGCCCAAACCTTAACCAGTTGTGCCATTCTTTGAGGGTTTATGATTTTGGGCAAGTATTTCTTATAACCTATTGTCTTTCCACTTTACAAATACCCTAAAGTCAAATTTGTATATAAATAAACAATATATATATATATTCATATTAATATATCATACATTTATTTATAAAATTACACAAGGAATTTTACAAATTGAAAATAACAAAATCCAAACACAATCGTATGATAACATTTAAGATATATAAACTTCTGAGCAAGGAAGATATCTTATATTATAAGACATACAACACAAATATTACAATTTGTTAAGCTTAATCATTTTGTTAGTAGATTTCCAAGTACATGGGAAACTAAAACTCCAAGTACAAAATGGAACCTTTGTTTCAGAAGCAAGATACACAGGTCAATTTTAGGACTTGCCCCGAATCATAGTTTAACTGTATCTAAGGCTGGGTTATACTTATTCCATTGAAAGGAGCAACTTCAAGAATTTGACCAAACTTTGAATAGTGTAAATAGGTGAGATCCTAGGTTATAGCGTTTTAACTTTTATACTAAGTTTTTATGCAGTTGCGAGAGCATCACTTATTGGCAATTCTGCGGTCAAGAATAGGCAACTAAGCCACTCAAAAGAAACTAGTACGAAAAAGAGCCTTAAATTTATGCAATTGAAACAATTGACCATCTATTAACAAAGTATGCTCACTGAAAACGAACCTCAGAGGTGTACAAAAAGCTTCCTGAAGAAATTTGCACGCTTGATAACTCATGAAAGGAAGATGTTATCTCACAAGGCGGGTGTAGGCATCTATCTGCAGTAACAGAACATCATCAGTGAATATCTTCTTCGCAAAAGATGTATGGATGAGTAGAATAAGATATCTCTGAAGGAAAAGGAACCAAAAGCAAGAGACCATTCCCAAAATGAAGGAACTCCCCAATTTCATTTATTGCCATTTTAGAAAACTCAAGGAAGAAAATAAAGATCACCTCAGTGAAACCAGAAAGACAATCTAGTCTTTAAACCAGCGAAAATGTAAAATAATAACACTTGTACTAGAAGGATCTAGCAATTTGGGTCAATCGAAGACACCAAGGTTACACAACTACACAACCCCACAATTTCATAAGCACACACAATATCATCAATATTAATGTCTCTGTCACAATTTCAATGTATCTCACATCTCTCCTATTTTTAAGCCTACACTGGAGGAGTTACCACTCACCCACAGTTTATAAACTGTCTCCCTTTTTCTAAATGACTATTTATCCATTGCTTTATATATGTAATTTTCATTCTTCTTTCTTCTCCTTTAAGAGAAAAGCTTTCCCAACAACTTGATATCTCTAAATACTAAGACAAATTCATTTATGGTAGCCATGATAATGAAGTTTTGAACAAATAGGCAGGCCCCAATTACAATATTCACGAACTTCAAATAGTTTTCAGATGTTGACTGTCTTAATTATGCCATTATTCTGGTAGCATGATTATAGAAAACGTTTATTAGGATGATTATGTGCTGATAATGTATTTATTGTAGATTTGATTTATTTCTTAAAATAGAATAGGAACATAGTGTATAAATTCATAAAGTAAAAGTAATACAAACATATATTCAGTCTTTCAAAATCTTAATGGTATTAGGTACTGCACTGCCTTGAATTGGGTGTTTATTTTTCTTTTGCAGCACTAGGGTTCTTGTGTCTGAAGGGGGTTGATTTTTTTCTGCTCCCTCCACCATCCACGCATTGGAGGTCCAGTTTTACTCTCTACCTCACTGTCATTGCCTCTCTAAACTACAACTGACTGACCGATTGACCACCAACCACATTCCGGTCACCAGTTGCCTTCACAAGTGCTGTTAGATCAATTATGGGCAGCGTGCATTCTCTTTTAGTTCCAATGCATTCTGCACTTCTATTTGCCTCACCACTGCCACAATTGGAGAGCACATCACCTCGTCAACAAAACCCAAAAAATCTAGCCACCACCGACTATCGCACACCCTGCATGCCAACTTTGGCTTGTGTTGTTTGCATTTCTTTTAGGTTGTTCCCCTGTGTTTCTGGTATTTTTTCTTCTAACTCTTTCTTTTAAACTGATTCTCAGTTATGGGAGACACTAAAGCATTTGAAACACTTATCTTGCCCAGATTAGTCCTATTAAGTTGGACAGGGCACTTACTTACCTACTGAGTCAAAGGAATGTTTACGATATATCAAAACCCAAGTTACTTGGCTATATAACTGGAGATAAAAAAACCTCTGGCTATTTCTAAAGCTATGCTCAATGAGACTCCATAACTTCCGTTGTTGTAACATAAAAAGTTGTAGCTCAGTCATAAGTAGTTTGTATATCTCCGTGACAACCAAATACATAAAAAAATTTGTTTTTGAATACGAAAGAACAAATATAGCTCGATACAGAGCTATCTATGGGATAGACAATCTGTATCACTAAAAGATTAGTTTGTATAGAGGAGTAACACATCCAAAAAAACCAACACAAATCGACAAAGCTCAATAAAGTAACATATGTGAAACAAAATTTAGTGGGCAGACCAAAATATTGACTTTAGAGAAATGGTATACTGATTATAGTAAAATATTAAAATATGAAGGAACCTTCTCTTTTCTTCAAAAATGAACCAGCTTCAGATCTGCACTTGGAAAAATTTCCAGCTGGTTGGACAATTGCACGATGCACATAACTTGCATTAGAGTTCCAAGGATACCCTCTAGGAATGCAAGGATTACCACTGTTACTGCTAGATCTAGAAGCTGCATATAAATTATTTAAAGAAAATGGCGATCATTCAATTATACCATTTGATTCAAAGTAAAAGATTCATGAATGATATTTTCCTGAGTGTGATACAATCTTCTCAAACACTAAAGTAGAAAACATTTCTCTATAACATCAAGGAACCTCTTTTCTCTCTAAATGCTATGATCTCACCGACCATGTCCACAAGGAATCAACTCTATCGATAAAAAAGATATTAAGTTAAATACAACATAATAAAATGGATTTTAAACCTATAGATAGTAGCTCATAGTCTTCCAGGTATACAAAAAAGAAAATAGCAATTCCATGGAAGATTTTGAATAGACTTAAGAAATCAATATTAAATAATGAACACACATTATTCCTTGGTTAACGTATACGATCAAATAACCTGCAGTAGATATACTCACACACAAACCACACACCCCC
>QANZ01044843.1:4801-45586 GCA_003254925.1 Chamaecrista fasciculata | reverse complement strand
TAAATTCACTTAAAATCTTAATTTACTTTCTTTTCTTACGTTTTGATCCTATTATAAAAAGAAAAGGACCTTAATATAAGAAAATAAAACTTTTGGGGATGAAAGTTTATTTTTCCTCTTTTTTTAATGGAAAAATGGATGGAAAACGTTAGAGGGACCAACTTTTTCAAGTTTTGCATAACTGGGGGACCAATATGGAACAAAAAATAACTGGGGGACCTATTTGGAACAAGGAGCATAACTGGAGGACCAAAATAGGACTCTGGCCATTAAATTATTTGTACAGAAAATTATTTCCTTTAGATTTTCTTTTATGGAATATTTGCTTTTAGTTTTTAGTTAGAAATACTTATGTCAAACACTAACCATATCATCCAAAAGAATATACCTACAAGTTTACAACTATAAGGAGGAATATCCCAAACCACAAGGCTTACCAACTAAAATGAGACTAAACAACCTGTAAATTGAAGGCTAAGAGAGGGTGGTAAGAAAATGAATAATTAAAGGGTAAATTACACATAAGGAACATGTGGTTTGACCCATTTTTAGATAAGGTCTCTGTGGTTTAAAAAGTTTTAAATTGGAGCCTGTGGTTTGCTCCGTTAATAAAAAGGATCCTGAGGTATATTTTCATTCAAAATTTGATGGAAATCTTGGCTAAAATACTATTTTAACAAAAAGGGTTCTTCTTATTTACATTTTGGTGTTAAGCCCTTCTCTCATATAAATAGAGAGTCAAACGTATAAAAATTAATAGTTAGGGTCTTAAAATAATATTTTAGCCAAGATTTTCGTCAAAATTTGGATGAAAATATACCTCAGGACCCTTCTTATTAACGGAGCAAACCACAAGCCCCAATTTGAAACTTTTTAAACCACAGGGACCGTATCTGAAAATGGGTTAAACCACAGGGCCTTCTGTGTAATTTACCCATAATTAAATAATTTACTTAGATTAAATTAATATTAATAAGGAAAATGAGATGAGAGGGAAGTCTTGAAGGACATCTCAAGTTTTCTTTAATGGAGATATCTATAAATCGGGTCCGATTTTGTTTGGACCCGAAACTTGGCTTAGTGAAACTGAAAGTTAAATCAGGACAAACTAGACAATCAAATTCGTTGAACCAAATTTATTATTTAAATATTTTTTTATAAAATCAATTTTTGTTTAATAAACATAAAAATAACAATTATTTTTTTATTTTGTAATAAAATATTTAAAACAATAAAGTAATTGTAATAGTTTCTTATTATTTATTTATACATTAACAGATAAAAATAAATATGGTTTAAAAGACTTGATTAATGACAAAAATATTTGCAACTATAATCAAATCTATATAACATATTTTTAGTTAAAATAAGAGTTATAAAGAAAAAGATGTTTTACCCTAAACAATTGTAGCATTTGCAATGCTTGTATTTGATTGTCAAATCTTAAAAAACAAGTTACAAATTATTTTTTTATTATCAAAATTTTAGTCAAATAAAAATAATTATTATGATAAAAGCAACTCTAGTGCCTTCAAAGAATTAGGGCCTGCTTCGAATGGGTTTACTGTGTGGCTTGATGAAGCTCCTAATGAGGCCCTTGATGTGATCCGTGAGGAGTTTATTGTTTTATAATATTTGTCTTTCCATAAAAAGAAAAACGAAAAGAAAAAAGATAGAGATAGTACGATAGCTACGCACGTAATTTTCAGATGGTCAAACTGGACCAGAAAGATCTATATACCACTGAAGTAGCAAAACTTAAAGAGCAATCAAATATTATCTCCATATTTACCTTTGTGATCTTTTCACCTGAGTTTGGTTCCTTTGAATCTCAAGGGGACAGCTGCTTCTATAGGGTATCAAAGAACCAAACTAGAGAACAAAAGGAATCTAAACAAGATGAAGAGAGCAAGAAAAAGAAACAGAAAAGAGATTCCAGCCTTGTGGAACAATGAAATATGAAATAACCATTAATGATGCAATTGTCAGACTATATCTTTTACAAGGTGGCCATCAGCATGGCTCGGATTTTAGCTCTAAGCTCATCAGATACATTTGAAGATTCAGGCGGCTGAGATGCCTCCCTGCAAGCACCTCCACCTTCACTTACTTTGGGCTGATTGGGATTCATATTAATCTCACCTTCCTCTAAATCTGTCTCTCTTTCAGCATGAGATCTACTCCTACGCTTTGAACTTCTGTGACGTTTCTGATGCTCAACATCCGAGGAACTACAATCCTTATGCCATTGTCGAGATCTTTTACAGTCATTGTCAGATAAGTCACTATCTCTATGTTGTCGTCGTCGAGAAGAGTGATGTTTTTCATCAGAGGAACTATCATATTTATGGCGTCGAGAAGAGTGATGCTTTTCATCAGAGGAACTATCATATTTATGGCCAAGCCTTGAGTGATGAGGCTCATCGTCAGAGGAGCCATCATGCTTAGGCCTCTTGGCACCCTTGTTCTTGGAAGAATGTCTTCTGCTGTGCTTATGCTTATCCCGGCTGCTGCGAGAAGAAGACCTATGAGATCGGTGCTTTCTTCGGGAATGTTTGCGCTCCCTTTTATCTTCTCCTTTCTCTTCCTCCTCTTCATGTCTACTGGATCTTGCACGATACTTGCGTTTTGATCTCCTTTCAGTACTATCATCAACAGAAGGTTTCTCTTCAGACTTCGGACTTCTATCTGAATTATCAACATCTAGTGGAACAGAACTGCCTTCCCTTTCTTTGACTACGAGAGCCCCAACCTCAGTGCCCAAACCTGACATTCCAGATCCAGGTGGCTCAGCTGATAAACCTCGTACTGGTTCACTTTTCGGTGGTGCAGTTCCACTTTTTATCATGGCTGCAAACATCTTTGCTCGTTTTAATCTCTCTGCCTTAAGCTTCTGCTCTTTTGACATACATGCTTCGGAGGAATCAGCTTCACCGGCTGCTGCAATAGCTGCTGTCTCTGCAATAACCTTGGCAACAGGAACAGAAACACTAGCCTCTGCATTCTGCTTCGACTTCAGGGCGGAACCCTGTGGTTGAGATGAATGCAAACTACCAAAGCTGGACAAATGCCCACCATCACTGCCAAGGCCTTGACCATTACCACTTGAAGTCTTGGTAAACATTTCTAAAGAAAAGTTTTTGACACCCCTAGTGGCAGCCTGAAGAATAGCTGCCACAGCCGCTGCATCCATACTGACTGCAGTCTGAGGTTGGGCGTCTTTAAAAGTTGGTTCCTGATCATCCTTCTTTGATTTGCCAAAAACCATTTTGAACTTCTCTTTGCTGTCGATATCGTAGGGTAAGTCAGAACCCACAGATCCAACGGAAAGGTTACTTTCTTTCTGCGAAGAAGATTTCTTGTCCCCCACACGACCTAGACGATCATGTTTCTCAGAGATGAAGCCCTTACTTGGTAACTTAGACTGTAAGAAATTAAAAAGAATAGTAAAATGTAGCAACCATCAATAGCTTGCAGACGATTTTAAAAAATAATTGAAAACCATTCACAAGAAAGTCCCAGAAATAGGCACAAGCTGCAGAAAATAGCAACTGAATCCACGGATGATATAGAAATAAAAGTCAATATTTTAACTATAAGCAAACAAATTAAAAAATTGCCATGGCCATTTTTTAACTTAATAAAATCAGCCAGTTTCATGGCAGGACACCATGTATGAAATCATGTAAATAATACAGATACATGCATACATCTCATAATTACAAATTCTTGACTGAAAAATACATGCTGATGAGAATGATGTATCTTAAGCACTCTTGATCATAATATTTTGTCAACTGATCAAATTGATTTTTAGGGAGATGGTCAACTATCAAAGAGTGACCAAGAAAACTTATCCAATAGTAAAAGGTGTCAAAGAACATCTCATTTCTAAAGGCATGGAACAAAAGGACATAAATAAAGACAAAAGTTAGTGTAGAAGATTCTAAAAAACACACCTCTTGAGCATTTTGAAGAACTTCTAAATAGTAAGGATGATATCGATTAGATGGTAGAAGAAATGGGAATCTTCCATGTGCACGGTCCTGCTCCGCCAGTACAGCCTCAAATTCCCTGCCATTTTTTAAGATGAACTCCACTATCTTCTCAATAACTCTCTTTAGTTCAGATGGAGGCTCCACAATAGGTTGTTCAATCTTGGTTGTACTAGGCAAAGAAGGCAGTGATTTGTCCACCACATTAGGCAGTGAACCCTCGGCATCAGCCTTTTTGGCCTTGGCTGTAGTTGCTGCCTTAATGGTATTGATAGAATGATTCCTCTTTATGACAGGAACCTTTTCTTTCAAAGTTGATATTGAATTCTTGGAAGTACCTCCATCCTTCTTGGCTGCATCATGTGAAGACTCAGTTTGCTCTGTTCCATGCAGAGAGGTTTGTACATCAGCAACAGCCTCTTCACTTTCCTTTCTTTTGTGTTCAGAATTTCTTTCAGCAGCCTCATCCTCATCTTCTCCAGAATCATACACAGATCCAAGCAAAGACAATGCACCACCAGTTTGATCAAGCCCCTGACTTTCATTCTTCTCTGCAGATGAGCTGCCACCGTCAATGCCAGGTTTCAGAAGTTCTTGATGATCAACAAGAAACCTGAAGTATGCATGGAGGTGATGATCAGGCATCAAGAACCCAAATGCTGGGTTGTCTCCTTGTTTCACCCTCAGAATAATTTCTGACTGGCCTCCGTGTTTACTGACAAACATAGCAGTTCTTGCAATAATCTGATGAACCTTCTCATTTGGAGGCTGCAACAACAAAAAAATACAGGTTTCTTCAATAAATCTGAAATTTCGGCATTAGCACAACTCCATATTTAAAAAGTGTCTTGCAAAGCAGAATGATTAGATAGATAAAGATCTTACTAAACAAACAAGATAACCTCAAATATACTTTTGATAATCAAAAAGATCAAGAAACAGAACTTTATGAAGATAGGTTTCATCCTGATTGCTCTCAAGAAGTAAAGAATGAACGAATTCCTATCATCCTAATATCACCTGCACGACCCCTTCTCATGACATCAAAAGGAAACAAGGTGCCTGTGAATGGGCTACCTTAAGTCACAAGAACTCCATTTCAGCTCCGAGCATCTGAAACTTAGACATGGTAAGCCTTAGAATAACATATGCACTCTAGACCATTTTCAACTAGCCACAGCGGTTAAATAATGATAGGTCAAATATTATCATTTGAAAAGTCATGATGAGAAAAACAGAAAAATTAGACTACATTTACTCACCAGATTTGGGCGTAAGCACTCAGGCACTGGGAAGTGTGGCTGAAAACCATAATCAGTGTCATTGTCAGCTGCCTCGATGGTCTTGTCAGACTTTCCATATGAAAGTGCAACAGCATGATAGCCACCAGAAACCACTGGCTCTGAAGCAGTATCTGAACATAGAGACAAAAAAATATTCATACTCAGGGTTGCTTATAATACTTGGTAACAACACCATCAATACAAAACAGATAGGGCATTAAGATGAAAGAATCTAATGGCAAATGACCATGAAAAATGAAAACATTCTTACTTGTATTCTGACAGAGGAACTGTAGCAAATTATATTCCACCCTGCAAATCTGGAGAATGTTGTCGGAAAAAACCAAAAACGCTCAACTAAGTTTTAGCCCCAAAGTTTCTTTCCTCACTACTCAAAATTCACTGAAAAGAACTTTATCTGAATTGAAATACACTTAGTCGGACCTAGTTATCTAAACCAAAGTAATCAATTTTCCGAAACTCTTTCCACACTGGCACATAAGGAGAGGAAAATGAAAACGAATGAAACAGATTTGGCTGACCATTTAACCTTATTTGTCCAAAATCTTTTTTAGAGATATCAGGTAACTACTTGCAATCCAGCAGAAAGCTTTCAGTAGTGTCTTATTCAAATTGTATGTTACAAAAATATAAACTATGCATCTATGCCCATGATATAACACAGAGCACCCCACAGATTTGTTTTAAAGTCTCAGAAACTGTAGTGTGCCTTTATTCTAGCTAATCTGATCCAAATAAGAATAAAAAAGTGAGGAAGTTCTATTTTTTTCTGGACTATTGTATTCTTGATGATTAATTTGTCACAAAATAACAATATTGAGGAATAAAAAAAAGGAGAAATCAGGGCTTTTGATTTCATGAATCATTTTGATGCTTCTGTTAAAAATTTCAGGGGACTGGTATAGGTGAAATGAGGGCTCTTTAAATTTTGTGAATCGATGCTTAGATTAAAGTTGTAAGGTGGAAGGATATGGAAATAAAATGTATTATTTATATAATATATAAGGAAGCAAAATCATTTAAAGCCATCACAAAGGCAAGACAGATCTGACTCACTATCGTGATCAATTATTGAGGCTTTACCTCAGGATCTCAAAACATTAAAAACAAAAATAAAAGGTGGAAAATTTGAAAAAGTTATAAAATAACAGGTTAAAATAATCATTCCTCCATACTTCTCAGTCTCACTCTCCTAGAAAATGGTGCAAAACTGCTAACTTTCTATTCGCACATACTATTCTAGCTTAAATCTTATGAACACTCTATCAAACAGCCAATTTGTCGTGACTCTCTTGCTGTAATTCTAAGACTCAAAAAAATCAACATAAAAACAATCCTAACGTCCTTTCTTTATATCTATGCTTTCGGCCAAGCAAAGTACAGCAGTTATATATGATATTTACATATACGAAGCACAATAGACTCAGTTTGCACAATCCGTTGTCACTCAATTCAGCTATATTTATGATATTTGATTTCCTTATACAACCACTAGGATTCCATCAGCCGTTATTGTATAGAATAATATTCTGGCCTCTCTGCAGTGATAAGTTGATAGCTTTTACAAGCGAGTTACTCTATTAAGTAATATTGAGGAATTGGGGCAGCTTGGCTGTAAGCTTCCATTTTTAATTATTGTCTGTTCTCGTCTCGATTCTAGAACTTCATCATAAAAGGCTACTTTATCCTCCTCCCATGCACTCTATTCTTCATTCTTAATAATTTTTTTTTAGTTCTATCTAAAAAACCACACAGAAAAAACATTGAGAAAACTTCTCATATAGAGTATATTTAAACATAAATGAATCAAAAAGGGCAATAAAGAAAATAAAAACCCCAGTATGACGTTACCTTGGTCATGTTCGTCGGGAGATGAAGGTAGATCAAGATAGCGTTCAATATCGAGGTCGGCTTCAAGAGACTCATCGGGGTGGTGAACCGGACGGCGCTTAGGGCGCGGTGGAAGAGGACCAAGGAGGAGATGGCGAACGTCGTAGCGATCGATATCGAGAGAGTTCCATTCAACAAGAGCTTCGCTCGAGTTCACGAACGCAGCCATGGCGTCGTCGTCAAAGAGCAAAGCATGGCGGCCAACTATTTCCAGATCCATGGATTCTGGATCGTCTGGTTGTGTTGACGACGGAAACAGGATCGAGAGATTCTGAAAAACCTAAAAATTATATCCTCACTATAACAGAATCGGTTTTTATCAATGAAATTGATCTGTAATAGATAATTTTTACGATAATTCGTGTTGGTGAATTTCACTGATCAAAGAGAAACAACAAATTTGCAAGCTTCTCCAACAAGGTTTTATGTGTTTGGACCGACCAAATAACTGAGTGAGATAACCTATTAACCTGAACATTAATGAAGTTCAGGTATTTATAATAATAATAATAATTATTATTATTATTATTATTATTATTATTATTATTATTATTATTATTATTATTTCTTAATTTCGGGTTTTATTATCTCCGGTTTTCCTTTTAATTAAGGGAAAATTATATCCTCTCAACTTAAAATGGGCTTGTTTGGGTAAGTTATTTTTTTCAACATATTATGACCTATTTTTATCTAATTTTTTTTAGTAGTGAAATAGGTATTTTCTTTTTTAGAAAATCAACTGTTTGATGACTTTGATCTCTAATTCTCTACATTTACATTAAGTCAAATAATCAGTTTTTGCCAATAAAGGTTGACCCAGTTGATAGGTAATCTGTAAGTAGGTCTGCCCTGGCCTTGGTGAGCCCCGAGGCCTAACTCACCTAAACTTTCTCTCATAAAAAAAATAATAATAATCAGTTTCTGAAAAATAAAAAGGTTAAAGGGTCATTTTGGTCCTAAATGTATGTCTTAATGTTCATTTTGGTCTATTATGTTTCAAAATATTCAAATTGGTCCTAAATGTTAGTAAAATGATTCATTTTGGTCCTAAAAGTTGGTAAAATGTTTCATTTTGATCCCAAACTATTGAATTTGATCATATTTTTCTCGTCTCTCATTTCAAGTTCAAAGGACTTGTTAAGAGGAACTTGTAACTCTGAATTCGTCGCATTCGAATTTGAAACGAGAGAGATATAATCAACTTTGTTGGTTTGATCATGAAACGAGAAGTCTACTTTTAGGACTGATTTGATCTTGTTTGCTAACGGCTCCAATTGGATAAAGAAAGTACTCTTCAAGAGCAATACATAGCTCTAAAGTCATAACATTTGAACTTGAAAACAAGTCATATTCAATTGTTGGGACCAAAATGAAACATTTTGCAAACATTTAGGACCAATTTGAACATTTTGAAACATAATGGACCAAAATGAACCTTTAACCAAATAAAAAAAATATACAAATTGTCAACGATTTGGTCCCTAAATCAAATTTAGAGATCAAAAAGTACAAATTTAAGGACCAAAAAGTATAAATTTATTACAAATTCAGGAATCAAAAAGTATAAAGTTAGTTCAAATTCAAAGAACAAATAGTATTAATTTAATACAAATTCAAAGACAAAAAAGTATAAAATTCGTTCAAATTTAGGGCCAAATCGGCATTAGGAACCAAATAGTTGATAATTAAAATATTTCAATAATCAAATCATGTATTTTGATTATTCAGAGACTGATTAGTTGGCTCAGTATAAATTAAGAAACCAAATAGTAAATTTTCTCTTTTTTTTTTTAAGAACCATGTGGTATTCTCAAGTCGGTAGCCAAAGAGTAATCCTCCCGTAGACGTAGAGATAACCAAAGTGGGTTTTGCACTTTTGCCTCTACTAACAAAGTGTTTTTCATACACACGTCTAGATTGCCAAAACATCATGCTTAAGAAACTCGGCAATCTACCAATTATGCTAGACTTTGATAGTAATAGTAAAATAGCAAAAGTACTCCCGTTACTCCCAAATTATGGGATAAGTTTCAATTATACATTCAAACTTTTGTTGTGATCAATTGTATCCCTCAAACATTTTTATGATCAATTATACCCCAATCTTTTCACATTAGTTAGCTTCTAGTGTAAGCTTCATCATGGTCTATAAATAGAGCTTGTACACGTTCTATATCATTCTATATCAATAAAAATACACTTGAATCTATAGCATTATGATTTTCTCTCAACTTCAGCTACTATTTAGCTAAACTTGTTCTAAACAGGATCGTTTCTTGCTTTGAGGGATACCACCAAAGCAAGAGTTGTTCTGATATTGAATGAGCTACTTACTGATCATTCTATGATTGAAATTGATGTTGATGCTGTGATTATTCAACCTTTCAAACAAGAGGATGATTGGGGTAGCTTGAACAAGAAAGAAGATAGGAAACTTTGTTTCAAGATGAATGGTCATCCGGCTTTGTGTAAGAAATTTAAGAAGAATGGTGTAGGAGATGAATATGATGCTAATTTGGTTGCTGATAGCTATATTGATCACTAACCCACACTGCCATATTTTTCTATTGATGAAAATTGAAAATGAATCAATTGAAAGAGAATGTTATAGAGTCTGGCAGAAAATATTCCTGCCTTATGGTCTGCGACATTACAATGGAAGGATTTTCTCATGATTGGTCAACCTTGGTCTCTCAATTCATGCGACAAGGATTATCGAGAATGGTGATTTTTTTTCCATTCATCATGTGAATTTACGATAATGGTGAATTTTCTGAGTTCATGATATGAAAAGCTGTCATTTTGTCAACTATTAGTGAAAGTGCAGGACTTGAAGATTGAAAGTTTGGTGGATTACTATATGAAGTCTGCGCAAGTTTTCTTAGTCAGTTTGAATTTTTTTTTTCTGTCATATTGTTGTTCTTAGTTTGCTGATTCTGTAATCTTTAGTTTTAGGTGATGTTTTCATTGAATCTTTGTTTCAATCTTGTTGTTTTCTGTTGTATCCAAGTTGGATGTTGTTTTCACTACTTCTAAATTGTAGGGGATGAAGATAGTAAGTGGAAGTTTATGATGCTAATGCAAAATGTATGATACAACAAATTATTGTTTAGAGTTAGTTTGAGTGTGAACACAATGTTAGTGAGTGTGAACACATATAGTAGTTAATTCACTCATTGAAGTTATGTAAACCACCCCTTTTAGAATATAAACAGTACAGCGGATATGGTTGGAATATCTGAGCTATAAAATTGTATAAAAGGTGGGAGCCTTTGCTTTCAATATGAAAGGCCAAGGCTGTAGTAACCTGAGGGAGAATTGACTTTGAGAAAGCTCTTTTAATTTAACCACCTAATATTTTTTATAAGAAACTCGTTTTACATCATAACAATGAAAAAAGTAAAAGATAAAAAAGGACTACATAATAAACTAAGGTTACAACATATATTTCACAAGTGACCTATCAAATCAAACCTAGAAAGAACATAAATTACATAGAAGCAGATAGCTAGGCTCCAGCAGAAGTTGGCAACTGTTTTTCTACGAATTGAATGGTTGACAGCAGGTATTTGTCTCGGGCATTCAAACATAACCTTGCAGTTTCAATCAGTGAGCAGCAAACAGACGAAATTTCATCACCCATCTGTAAACATATGAGACACTGAATGTGAGCCTCTGAAGTAAAATTTTGCACAGAAAATAATTCTGCAGTTCCTAGTGATCAAATCAACTTCCGGTGACAAAATAAATAAATAAATTAAACTTTTCCTAGGTGTCCCAATCGAACTTATACAGTTATACAGAAGAGCTTTAAGATGCCTCCAACGAAAACTGGATCCTTTCTAGTTAAATACTAAAATTATTACACAAATCTGAATACCTTCAAAATATGAAAATATGAAATGTAGGGCATCAGCTCCTCTATTCCCAGTTATAGGACCTAGAGATATTTCGAAGTCATCTCATTAATATTAGCCTTTCGTCAGAAACAACTATTCAACCACAGATTGGACAGTTGGACTTGGAGCAAATGACTGGTTATGAATCAGTAGATCCTAACACACAGTATGCCACTGGGCAGTTTGGGAAAGCTATAAGTTCATATCCTGGACTCGATGAAGAAAGAAGCATGCACAAATTTCCATGCTTCAGGCAAATGAATTTGATCAAAATGGAAAGGATGTAAAATATTTGGGTCTTCACACGATAAACATACATAGTCTGTTTTCTTTTTCTTCATTTTGTTTCTAACGGGTCCAACAAAAGGGAAAAGATGAGAAGAATTGAATATATCTTCCAGGAATTAGACTACTCTGAATCCCAAGGGTTAAAAAGAGAATGATCGTCAACCAAAGATGAGTATTGTATAACAGAACTGAGCAATGGCGGCATGCACAGACATGCAGGGACAAAAGCCTTTTCTTTCCACCTTTATCAATTACTCTGGAACATAAAATATTTTGCACCACATTTCCATGACCAGACCATAAATTTTGCCCCACATCAATTATAATCAGATTGTTTAGAAAATATTAATGGAAATTTTTATTCAGACGATATAAAACATACCACAAAAGATGATGCAATGCAATTGCAAGCTTCAAGAGCCATAAATCCTCGAGCAGCCTTCATTTTAGAATCACAATCCAGAACTGATTAGGATTGGTCAAATGAATCAAATTCTGTTATTTAATATAATAGAACTTCACCTGCGATGACTCTTGTTGAATTCCATTAACCAGGTTCTTAAGAATACGGTTAGACAAAGAAACGAGTTCTTGCTTATAAGATGAATCACCATAGAATATCATGTCATTGCCTGGAATCTGAGGAGAAAGAACCACAGACAACATACTGTTTCAGACATCAAGATATATATAGGAATAAGTGGGGAAGTGGTCTGGAAGGTTCAATTGTTTTCATTATAAATATAAAGTACGCCATACCTCCATATTTTCACCATATGGAAGTTTATTTTGCGAGGAAGTTGCCAGTAATAAAATAATAGCAGAGAAAATACTCATCCTCAGTTTTGGGTCAATCCTGCAAGTATTTAATTCATTGAAAATAGAGGTTAAAGAAGTATGGAAACTATTATTGGGGAAAAGAAAAAAAAAATCAGATGAGAGGTTCCCATCGCACTATAAGCCAAGAAAGGATTACCATGATTTGGAGCTGACTACATCGAATAAATTACTGGGGAAATAGGTACCTACAATTAAATTAAACGAAAATCCCAGTAAATGCTTGTGTATGAGGATAGGGTAAAAAAAAGAAAAAAAACAAATCTCTTTGATGTATGGATCTGGCTGAAACATATGAAATGTTAAATGCCAAAAATTCAATTTATTTCAAACATTAGTTAAAGCAGTACAGCAAATGAAATAATTTTAACAACCTGGAACCATAACCAAGAAGCCACATAGCTTTCTGATTGTTGAAACTAGTCCTTCAACATCAATGGGGTTTTGATATCCTTCAGAACCAAGCAAATCAAGTAATCAATTATGTTTGCAATACAAATGCTAGCTAAAATTACTGATAAACATTATTTCATAAAGAAGCTACTAAGGTAAAGCAAACCATGTAACTTTACAATAGTATTACAAGTTTAACTGAAAATTGCAAAGACAATTAGTAAAAAGACTGAGGGTAATGGTCAAGCCGGTGAATGGACATCTTCCATACCAAGGTTCACAATTAAAGCCTAGAAGATAATTGTAGTCAATCCTTGTCATGAGTTGTATACGTAAACTAGGGCTGACTAGGGTATGCCTCATAGACATAATCATAGGGATTAAGATTTTGATGTTGGTTCTTAAATTCATGTATAAATTCATATGTTGTCTTGTGAGTACTATTAATGAAATTCATTTTCTATCTCTAAGTTTTACATGGTATCAGATCCCTATAAGCATCCACTAACCGTCCATCATTTCTAAACTCTGCAAACAGCTGATTGCTGAGTCAATCAATCCATCTGAATGAGACAAGAAGCCCCCTATAAAAGCAACCTGTAAAATGCAAACATGAACAAACTACACAACAAAAAACCCGAAGAAAAAAAAAAGTCACACAACATTAAGTTGCCAAATATCAACATACCTCTGCGGTCTCCAGAAAAAGCTGGAATCGCCTACTAGGGGAAGAAATAGATGGTATTGTGACTTCACTAAATGCTATGCATGATTTGATAAAAGTGAGATCCTTTTTGGAGTATCTGAAAGCTCGTACAGCTAAACAATTACTGGAGCAAACAAGACTTTCCTGCAAGAAAGCGTGATTGCAACATTTGAGTGTAAAAATTCCTTGGGTCATATTTAAATAATGCTTCACCAACAATTATAACTGTTAACAATTACCCTTTCTATATTGATAACTTCCAACACTAACTTAACTCTACAAAGACTTACTAATTGATTTATATAACCATCAGATTTTTGTTGGTATGTCAAAGCCCACAAACAAAAAATTTGTTAGTAAAACAACATAGATCTCAGTATCTTTTTCTCTCTGTCTTCCTTGGAACACTATAGTTCTGATAGACTGGCATGAGCCATTTTCTTTAGTTAATAATATACAGCTCCAAAGAGTAATAAGGGAGCTTTAATAATTGTTACAACACGAGCAGATTTTCATGGCAGAAAGCACCCGCATGCTGACATAGAGAGAAAAAGAATAATTTCACTGCCTATATAAAAGTAGAACTGGCATCAGAAGCAAATAAAAGGAAGGGTAAATTTTCCTTCCCTAGTTTGAGGGATGTTTAAATGTACATCCCTTTCCTCTATTTCAAAATATACACAAAGCCACAGAATTTATAAGATGATCAGAATATCCTGAAAGTAGTTTATTTATTTTTCTAAATACAACTTACCAAAACAGTATTTTAAAAATATTCATTACTAGTTAAAAATTACAATAT
The DNA here is from genome assembly GCA_003254925.1 of Chamaecrista fasciculata. NCBI lineage: Eukaryota > Viridiplantae > Streptophyta > Magnoliopsida > Fabales > Fabaceae > Chamaecrista > Chamaecrista fasciculata. Next base: position 31,472 of record QANZ01044843.1, on the reverse strand, counting down.
TATCTAATTGTGTTCAAGACCATAAATTTAGTACGTTCTAAACAAAAAATTGAATCTTTGATAATTGTCAAATATATATTTGATATATTATTTGAATCATAAATATAAGGATATGTATTATTTGAATCATACTTGATATATTTGATATATATTATTTGAATCATATTTGATATATTTGTATCGTATCTTTTATTGCATGAGTGTTCAAGGGATTGTGGTGCAATTTTTTAGACAATGTATAGGGTTTTGACATCTCTCCAAGGAGAGGAGTATAATCTATCCTAAAAGAAAAGAAGGTTCTATATGGTGAAGATTGAAGAAGAAGGGAGAGAAGAAATTAGCCAGAAAAGAAATGGAAACCAAACAAATATAACAATGAAGATCAAAATGCTGTGCATAAGTCGGATCCCTCAACCTCTATTTATATTATCACTAACCACTCAAAGACACTTAATTCTTCAATCCAGTGCATTACAGGAAAAACAAAGGTCTTCAGTTTAACCAATAAGTAATGTCTTACAATTAGAAACCATATTACATCAACAATTGAAGTTAACTTCAGTATTTCTGATATCATCACAGGCAACATCAGGCGACCACTGATATTTCTTAAAAGAAGTATCCACTCTTCATCTTTGATGCAATGAAAGGAAATAAACAACAGACCTTAAGTTCATTTAATCTACCAAATGCTCCGCGGCAATCAACCAGAAATGCTAAATGACGTTCTAGATCCACTCCATAATCAATCTAGTAATTAGAAGCAATAAAGGTGTCAACAAATCATAATCCTTACAAAAACATCACCACAAATAACTAATGGAAATCACAAATCTACCATATGCACAAAGCGACTGATTAAACATCCCACTTGGCTATTATCATCCTTAACATTCATAAACTCCATGTTATCATGTAGAGTCTGAGAAATTTCAAAAAGCAACTGAATGGTTGCTGGATCACTAACGAGACAATTCCTGCTTAACAAGAAACCAGAACATATAATTCATAAGAAATGAAACAAACACTGGGACCAAAATATCTGGTAGACCGAAGTCAACTCTATTGTATAACTCTAGATGAATTGAAAAAAAAAATTATAAAGCTAAGTGCAGCTAATCATGAAAATCAGGGAGTACAATAGATGGATGATTACAACAATAAACACTTAATTACAACAATTTGCTAACAATTGGAACTACAGTAATTAGCAAAACAGACAGTATTTTCCAAGTCCCCCCTCAAACTGGTGAATGGATATAGTCTATTCTAAGGTTGCCGGTTAGTTTATACTAGAGTTTAACATATCTGCCAATTCATCGCTAGTAGGAACAGAAGAGTACAGATTAGTCAACTATTTAACTACTCTAATAAAATGGCAATCTACCTCAATGTGTTTAGTACAGTCATATTACACAGGATTACAAGCAATTTGATGACAAATTTTGTGACAATAAAGCTTCATCAATACTTCCCACATAACCTTCAGATCTTCCAAGGTTATCTTGAACCATGGTAGTTCACAAATTACAAGTGCCACTGCTCTAAACTTGGGCTCAACAATGAACCTCACAACCATATTTGGCTTTTGGTCTTCATGAAGTGGAGATTACCTCAAAAAGTGAATTAACCTTCAATATACCAAAAAGCCTCCATATCCTCTGTCTAAGTATATCTCACCAAAATTTGTCCTCATCTTACAAAAGGTTTATTATAAGCTTTAACACTATCTCAATTCCCCAAACTGTTACCGAGGCCCTTCTTAAATCTGAATGGAAAAATGCTAGGCTTGAGGAAATGAAGGCCTTAGAAAATAAAATACACATGGGAATTGGTTGATAAACCAAAAGGAAAGAAAAATGTTGGGTGCAAGTGGATATTTACTGTCAAATACAAAGCTCTTGGTTCCCTTGAAAGATATAAGGTGATGGACCCTCAATACTGAATACTGATAAAAGAAAGGGAAAGAAAAGAGAAAAGGGGTCAGGAATGGTTGGGCCACGGGATATACAAAGGCCCATGTGGCAAGAGCAAGATGTTGAGAAAGAGAGAGAGAGAGAGAGAGAGAGGCAAAGGATTGCAAGGAAGTGGGGACCAGGCATAACGGTTTGTGGGTACTGGGGTATGCGTGGATCACTGCTGTGTGGGGGTATATCAGTAGGTTTAGGAGCACTTTTTGGGTAGGAAATTGGTAGGGAAACCTTTGGGAGAGTCTGGCCTCTCGAATGTCCAGTTTATGTTATGTTTTCTGTCTAGTTGTTTCTATTTGCTGTGTTTTGTTGGTGAATGTCCTGTATTGGCTGATTTGGGGCTGTTATATTTGTGTTAATGGATTATAGGACTGTGTTTTAGTCCCTTTGTGAGTATTCAGTGCAGAAATTCCTATCATAAGGTGAGGCTGGTTGCAAAAGGATACACTCAAATAAATGGGATTGATCTACCAAGAAACCTTTGCCCCGGTGGCAAATATGAATACGATAAGAATATTACTATCTTTAGCAGCTCATTATAATTGCTCAACTTTGCAGTATGATGTAAAAAACGTCTTCCGACATGGAGAACTTGAAGAAGAAATCTATATGGAAATTACACAAGGATTTGAAGGGAGTAAAGATAATAAAGTCTGCAAGTTGAGAAAAGCCTTATACATGCTAAAACAGTCCCACGGGTGATACTGATATAAATGTCATTAAGGTGATCAATGAATGAAAGGAACAAGAATGTTAGATATCAACAAGATAAAATAGATGTAAGAATGAAAGGAAAAGGACAAAAGGTACCTTGTTGCCATATTAAGGATGTTCATAAAGACAACATTCCGTGAGTTTCCGTACATTAAATCCAAGATTTCAGGAAAGTGATTCTACAGAATAGTAATAATTACATTAATCATCCAATAGCATTCATATCAAGCAAAACTCAGACCGAGGTTTAGAGGAAGATGAAAAATAAAATATAACAAATAATTAAGATTAAGAGTATACCAGTGAAAATACATCTTCCAGGCATGTGAAATAAGAAATTAGCTTCACCAAGAGAGACTGCAAGCTGGGCAATTCATCTTCTGTAACCTTTTTATATGCACGCTGCAATATGCCTTCTAAAATAGTGTTCAAGAGATTACCCTAACATAAGTCATTGTTGTCAGGGAACAATTGTTTGAAAGCTTTCAATGGAAATCATTCTGACATATTATTCCTTATCAGATGCAACTAATATATATAGAAAGGATAAGGGAATTTATATTTGTAAGTAACCTTATCCTAATCTTTACAGCACGTATCTTATCTAACTTACATATGTACATTCAAATTTAAGAATTTAAAATACAATAACAAACAAGAAAACAGGTCATTATCCACATTCCCCACTATAGCTTTCAATTTTACATTAATGATATACAACTCATAACGGGGACAAAAGAAAAAGATGTTCATATTTTACTGAGACTCTGGTACCATTTAAAATAAGATTTCAAAATAATTCAACCGACATATTTTTGATAATGAGAAATCACATATATATGGTAAAAATTGTCACTAATTACCCTTACCCAAAAAGGAATAAATTTAAACTGAATATCAAATCCTAATCTAAATAATAATCTTACATCCTAATAAGATTTAAATAGAATGACTGACATAGAATAGGGGTTAACTACAACTACAATTTACGGATTAGATAGCAGGGATTTGAGTTTTCCTTTTATAGAGTCCTACCACGTATATCAATAGGCCGTTACACCCAAGAATAAGATAAGATCATTCTATTATTACTCATTTTACAAACTCAAACAATAGACGTTAATTTCCATTCAACTACAATAAATTCATTATTCTGGGTGGAAGTTAATTTCCATTTGACTACCACAAATTCATTGTTCCAGAAAATCTAGACCATTTAAAATCAACAACAGATTAGTGTTCTCAATGAAGAAGATTCACAAACACCCAAAACCTCTTTATTTACACATGATGCAGAGAATTAACAGTTGATCGGTTGTACCCAGCCATCAAACTTACCATGTCATTCTGAAGAATAAGATCTACATATGGTTCTACAACCTTCAGGTACTCATTCAGGGAATCATACTGTACTACAACCTGGCATTGCCATCAAATAAAGAAATATATAAGTATCCATCTTCAAAATCTTATTTGGTATACGAATCTAAAGTAGATAATTTGTATTAATTTTATTGAGTACAACTATCCAATGTCCAAACAAAAATCTTCACATTATAAGGTACTTTAGCTTTTCCAAAATGAACCAGACAATGGAACAGAGGCATTATTAGCTTATATATAACTTGCTACTAATGATTGTGATGTTTATTGCTAAGTTTTTCATTTTACATTTTAGGTAAATTTTGTTTGAATTTTCATGGAAAGTAAATAATGTAGAGTGATTTAAATCAGGGATTAGCAAGATTATAGGAATACAAAAGCAATTCATTGTTGTAGTTACCAAATATAGACTCACCTCATGGATATATATATATATGTTACCTATCTTGTGATAATAAAATAAGAAACTCCCTTCCATCACTTAAGATTACAAAATTCATTATGGTGATTATCTTAACTAAGTTCTAGAAATATACATCATTTATATGACAGATAAGAACTACTTTCCATTTTTTCTCCGAATTGTATGATTCCATACAATACCAAAATTATCAGAATTTACTTAGGCTCTAAAGTCATTATTAGCTTTTGCTAATTACTTGTCAACTGGGATCTACAAACTCGTTATTAGAACAGAAATGTATAAATACCTGAATGACTTTATCAAGCACAGCTTTGACGACGTCAACTGGACACTTCTTCTCATACAGCCTGAACCCAAGCAATCTGTAATTCATATGCTGCATCAAAGCGAAAATAACAATAAAAATGTATATTGGAAAAACTGAAACAGAACCAACATTTAGGGTATGGTACAAATTCCAAATCCATCATACCTGATCAAAGGAATCATCCTTGCTACATTCAATGAGCTGAAGGATTTCCAAACTATTTGAGAAAATTACTTCAATTGGAAGTTCCTTCAGTAAATGATGAAGAACAACCGAAACACATGTGACACTCCCACAAACCTGTTGATTTTTCTTCAATCCAAGCTCAGCAAGGACATTGCCGATTTCCCTCTTCAGGGCAGTGAGATGATATATCAGACATCATAGAGGAAGAAGAGGAAAGAAAAGAATACTAAATAACTATCTGGCTGTTTTTCTCCCATTCTTTTTGCTGGTTAGTATGTTACAATAAAATTAACACTATAACCTAAAAGGCTAAAACTTGTGTTCTTGCATCTATAAGCTTTATAACATACCTGAGACAACCCGTTAAATATACATTTCATAATATACTCAATGGTTGGTTCCATCAGACTGACTAGCATTTTCTTGTTTTCCATATTCCCGTAGATGCATTCATTTGGGGACAAGGTTCGGACCAAGATAACTCTCGTATCATTAACACATGTAAGAAGATTACCTGAAACACAAAAAGCATCTTTATAATAAATATGATGAAGAATATTTTATATTAATGTACATAGAGATGTGCAAAGGTCAGATCAAATACTACAGATTCACTGGATGCATGCAGGTATTGTGTACCAATTAAAAGGGTTCCCTGGCTTTTAAGTTACAAATATTTCATAAATCTTGATCAATTTTGTTATATGAAAGTTATACCTATATCCTGTGAAGGCAACTTCTGTGCACAGTGAACCATATACAGGCGACAAAAGGCAGATGCCACCGGATCTCCTAATCCTCTGATCATCATTACCAGGCGCTTGAGACTGTCTACAGGCTGGTCAAGAAGAAAACGCCAGCAAGGCAATATTGCCAGCTCCAAGTAACTAAAGTCCAATTCCAGATAAAACAACATAAGGAACCTTTATGAACTACAGAAATTCTAACAAAAAAATTAGTTATATGTTTGTGAAATAGCCTTAAATCATCAAATTTCATGCAACATTGCCCGACTATTGAGTAAAAGAAAAATCACTTGCTACTGCATACAATCTTCTTTTATGTTAATGCTATATATAAGGTTCCAAAACATGTTGAAACCTAATTATAAATGAACATAACTCACTCTAATACTTAACAAATGTAATCATATATATTACATACTCATGCCAGTGCCAACAATCTTTAAAACATGTATCACTCCAACTTATAGACCATCCGGAATAACATCCATTCCACATAAACTAAATAGCCATGGGTCCAATTTATAACTGTGCTAATGCAGTTCAGCCTAATATAAGGATAGCACACGCCATGGCTAATAATATGATTTTTTTAGATGACAAAATAATTTTATTTAAGAGAAGAGAGAGTAACACAAAAGGAACTAATTACAGCGGCATGACTTATGGCTGTTAATATTAAAATGCATTTAACTCAAGATTATGGAAATCTAAATGAATATTGTCTTTGCATATAAATTTAAGGGTTGCAGCAGTAAAGGTGGTAACTAAAGCAGAGGTTAAAAACACTCAAAATGACACAATAAAAAAATAAATTCATCAGAAAAGTCATAGAGAATAAAATAAATACAGAAGGAAGGATCAGGACTTTACATGCGGGGAAGAAGCTCTTGCACAGCACCAATTTTGACGAACCAGTTATTGCAAGTTTCTTTGGCATCAGAGCAAATATCCCTTGATTTAAAGTTTTCTGGAAGAAGTATGATACAAACTATATAATTAGGTTGTCACAAATAAGTTGTGACCATGTTGATTTTTGGAGAATAATATTCGTAATATTATTGATCAAAAGAGAAAATGTTTACAATGCTTAAATAAGAGGAAAAACTTCCTAATCAAGTTAGGAATCCTAACAAAAAGATATCTAATCTAATATTTGATGAGATATAAATCAGTAACTAATAAGATATTTCTAATCTTAAAAGATAATTATAAAATAAGAAATAAAATGATTCTAGATAATCTAAGATTTCTCAACAGACCATTAATCAACTGCAAACTGTTGTAATTTTCTAATACGTTCAGTTAATCATGTAACTCAAGACAATAATTACCAGATATTCTGTTCATTGGTTTGGTCAACATTTAGTACACAGTTCTCCTGATTTTGGACAATGGCTTTGGTATAGCAAAATGGCCAGTGATATGTTATGAATTAGCCTAACAACTAGTTTACAAAATTTAAAAAAATTACCCCATCGTTTGGTCTGAAATCACTTAGATGTGATCCAAAACTTACATTCAGGGTGCCCTAAGCCTTGCATTGAGGAGTGGCAATGGCAATTTTTTCAAAAGATTAGGGTACCTGTCCATATCCGTCCGAAAATACTATCCAGTATCCGTCGGATACCAGATATCGGATAGGGTACGAGTAGTGAAACTTAAATATTTTTCGGATATTGGGTGGATACGAATATTGACCTCGGATACCCTATATCCGTCTGAAATGAACGGATAGTTAGGGTATCCGATATCCGATACCCTATTACTTATTTAATTTTTATATTTTACATTTAATTTAATATTTTATATATAATTATTTTAACTTAATTAATTATATTTATATATGTTTTTTATATGATCATTTTTTTAGTTATTTCAAGTTCAAAAGACTTGTTAAGAGTAACTCGTAGCTCTGAATTCGTCGCATTCGAACTTGAAACGAGAGAAATATGACCAATTTTGCTTGTTTGGTTGTGAAACGAGGGTCTAGTTTCAGGACTGATTTGACCAGTTTGCTAACGGCCCCAACTGGATAGGGAAAGTATTCTTTGAGATAATATGTGGCTCTGAGCTTGTCACATTCAAACTTGAAACAAGAGAAATATGACCATATTCATTAGTTTGGGACCAAAATGAAACACTTTGCCAACATTTAGGACCAATTTGAACATTTTGAAACATAAAGGACCAAGATGAACTTTAGGGCATACATTTAGCACCAAAATGATCCTTTAACCAAAAACAAAAAAAGAAACTAAAACTAAAACTAAATAGCCCACTTATATGAAACAAAAGGAAAGATAAAATAAAATAAAATAGTGCAACAGATATATGATATGCATCTGCTGTATAAAGAAACAATTTGTGAGAAAAAGTGAAACCTGGTAAGTTGCGGCATAAGGTTCCATCTTCAGCAAACTCAGCCTTCTCCTTTATGCGTTGCCATACCAGATCCCCAAGCATGTCCATGATATCTGTGACAAGGACAAATAGTGTTGGATAAAATTCTAAAACTGATGTATCCATCAGAAGTTTAGCAACCTGCAAACAGCAGAGTATATCTCAGAGACATAAAAAAAATCAATATAAAGACAACACGGAAAAATAACAATGCATAATACCACTCTTAGACCAAGCACAAGACAAATGAATTCGGATGTGCAATTACATGCTTCTCAAGCTTTCAAGGCCCACTAAGTAGTAGACATTATTATATAAAATGTAAAGCAAAAGAAAGGAAAAGGAAAATTTGAAAGAACAAGACTTATATATCAAGTTTTTATATCTTTGCTATCAAGTTCATCACTAAAAATAAGACATGATTAAAAAACTTTGCAAGATCAATTATGGGTGAAGGAGGATATAAAGAAAACACTTTAAGAACCTATATGTCATCTATGACTAATGACCCAGCTAGCAAAGATCAAAAGAACTTATCTTTCCAATTTGAGGATATACATTACTCCAAGAGGTTTCCCGATTCAAAATCCATTTGCTTTCCTAATATTTTGAGTTGTATATAATTGTTGTAAATCATATACTGGACTATTGCGTGATATTAGGGATTATGATAGCAAGAACTAAGGGACTAACTTCTCGAATATTGGATCTCCTATTGTACATATATCTATACCTATTCTTGTGAATAAGACAAGAATAAAATTCTTTCTATCTATTGATTTACACGGTATCCGAGCCAGGTTAGGTCTGGGATTTATTATTCCCTTTTTCTTGTCTTCGTCTGCTATGTTTTGCCTACTCTATAATGGTTGAGGGTGTCCATTTCTGATCATAGGTTGCTGTCACTTCCGGCAGGTGAGGTTCAGAGGGCACCAATCAATCAGTCCCAAGAATATGATGCTCAACGGTGGTGCATGTGAGCATCGAGCACCAATTGAAGTTTTTGGCATTGCTGATGTTGGGGCCCATGCATCATCTTCAGGTCATCAAAGCATCTTTTTTCACCATTTTGGGAATCTCTTTGGCTATTTCTGGTGGTTTTGGCCCTAGATTCATGGCATTTTATTCTTTTGGCTTTGATCAGAGGCATTTTTGGTGATTTTAGTCTCCTTTGGTGATTGTTACGTCTTCTTTGTTGTGTGGATCGTTTCAACAGATGAAAGCAAGTTCATTCGTGTTTCAGCCGATAATATGCACAATTTATTCAGTATCAGAAATTATTGAGCTCTTCTGCTCCTTCACATGTTACAGCCATTGTTGATTCAAGTAAACCCATTAAATGCTTAGGCTCTTCATCTTCCAAATGGATCATTGATTCAGAAACAACACACCACATGACAGATAATCCAGAATCTAGATACGGACTATGCTAAATCAATTACTAATTGAAGGTCTACATGAGGTTATTGGTGGGAATTTGGTGACTTGAAGAAGAAAAAAGCAACCAATGGTTGCTCGGTCAAGTGCAGAGGCAGAGTTTAGATCAATGGCCCTTGAAATTTGTGAACTGTTGTGGCTTAAAATTATGGGAAACACCTATGAAGCTCTACTGTCAATGATCAACATTGCCCACAACCTAGTGCAACATGATAGAACCAAAGTAGATAGACATTTTTTAAAGGAGAAGCTTGACATGACCTTGTTTGGGAACCCTGTGTTTCTATAGAAAGTTAGCTGGCTGATGTATTAACTAAGGGTCTATCACTATCAATATTAAGAAAGATTGTGTGCAAGCTAAGGATGGAAAACATTTATTCCCTAGCTGGCTGATCTTTCCATAATTATTTAGCATTTATTAGTCAATTGCAGGAAATCAATTTTGATGGCTAATACAAAGAAGGTCTCATTGACAATAATAGAAAACTCAAACAAAAGAATGAGTACTTACGTAGGCTTATCCTCTCCATATATCAATGAAGCATTTTGTTACAATATTCCTAAGCCTCCTCAGAATACCTATGTGGAAAACAATACTTGGGAGTTACCCTATGTCCTGATAGTACTTAGAATCAGTGTTAGAGTCAATTATTGTAGTGTTATGTCAGTTACTACTGTGTCTGAAAAATTCATTACTATTACTGTTATTTAGAGTCAGTTATTGTTGTGTGAAGTTAGTTTCGAAAGTCCCTTCAATCCAGGGGTTAGTTTTTGTTAGAAGTCAAGAGTTTATTAATTAGAGTTAATTGTTTGGTGTGTGTTAGCTAGAATATTAAATGAGGTAGGTGAAGTTGAGGTCTTTAAATATGTATGCAAATGTCATTGTAAGGTAACCAATCTAATCTATTCAAATCTATTCTACTAAATTTAACAGTTTTCAAGATCAATTATTAAAACCATTATTCAGGAATATATGGAAGTATTATGTCATGATTGTTGGAATTTGGTCCTCATCATATGGACTACCTTTTTTTTTCTATTTCTTCTTTTTCTGGTTTCTAGCACATTTCTTACTAAACTTTACAAAAATAAAAATAAATAATAAATAATCCCAGGTGACCCAATCATCCCTCTTCAAAATCTAAAACTCTTAACTTGAAAACAAAGCACCTACTCCTCGTTCAGGCAATATTACACATTCCTGTTAATAGTAACATCAGCGGCATCAAAGGTTTGCCTCACTATTTAAGCAGTTTAAGAAACAAATCATCATCCAAAGTCCAAATAGTAGTATAAAAATCGCTTAAACTATTCAATAAACCTAGTAAAAATCACTTAACCTATTGGATAACACCTTCAAGAAAATAAATTGGACAAGTGTCATCAATCACAAAAGTACCAAATACTAAAGAAAACCACTTTTACTAGGCAATGAAGGAAAGATCACTTATATAAAGCGCAATATAGCCAAAGGATATCAAAAAATAAATCTAAACTCACTTTTATAGATAACTTTAAGGATGTTATACGATCATCAGCAAGCCAAGAACGGGAAATCTCTTCTTTGAGCTCATGCAGTCGGGAAATGTATTCCTGCCAAGTAATCAACTTGGCTCCATCATCTGAAACTTTTTTTGGATCATCCAATTCCTCCATATGCATACTTGTTGAGGATTTCTCAAGATCTGAAAATAAAGGCATTACATAAAGAATATTACAAGCAAACCCATCAAATGTTTAAAGATGAGACGCACAGTATCAAGAAATAATAGTCACTCATATAATTTGACTTTCAAGAAAGAGTTAAAAAAAAAACAATGGAAAAGAGATTTTCATACATTTTCCGCTTCTCATTATAACATCAGACATCTGAAATTATTATAAGAAAAAAGAGAAATAATTAGATAATTATAACCAATGAAAACAAAAGGCCTTAATATAAATTGTAGAATCTTGAATATAAAAAAAAATGAGGCTGTTTTATGCTTTAAAAGTTATGAATTAAGAAAAGAGAAGGTACTTCCCTATACATGGCATGACACAGGCAGTAGTCACAGATAGAAATTAAACAGCTCAAACAGATAGCAGGATATCTCCTATGTTTTAGGATATCTATCTTTCTGTTATAATATCTCTCTCTCCTCCATATTTATCTCTTTTTAAATTTTATATTCAACCTGTAGATTCTCTCTTATCTCTATCTCTTTTAATTTTAAATCAACTTGCAGATTTTCTCTCTCTGTTATCACCTTCCTGACCTTCAGGATTAAATCTCTTGTAATCTATTTATACTACAGTTCGATCAATACAAACAAACTTCCCTTTCATAAATCTAGCGCTGTTATAATATGCAGTTATGAGTAATTTGGAACTGTGAAATTTCCCAACAAATAATTAGATTAAACAAATAGTTCACTAGAGCAGGGTAATCTAGCATCATTAACATTTAGTAGGTGAGATCAAAATTGGAATGCAGAACCAATAGCCACACCAAAGCTTGAATCTTTGATGGAGCATGGAAGGGTATAATTTGCTTGGAAATTATCACTTACTTCGTGCTTACTTAATATTCTAGTCAATTATCTATGTGATTTTAAGGTTACATAGAATTAGAGTCATTCTCATGATAGGACAAAACATATCAGTATAGACAAACACTTCATTAAAGAGAAGATAGATACAAGTGTTATTTTACTCAAATATGTTCCTATCAAGAAGCAAACAGCTGACCTATTTACTGAGCCAAATCCAAAGACTATCTGATCAACATCAGAGAAAGTTGGGAATGATAAACATCCACCAACTTAAGGGGGAGTGTGATAAGAGAATAGGGGAATAAGGGAATATTTTTTATAGATTAAAAATTAAAAATTGAAGTTTAAATATTTTTTATAGATTACGATGATTTAGTATCTATTTAAGTCTCAAAGTCCTAGAGAATAAGGGAATCTGTTATCCTAAGTGTATAAATATGTGACCCTGTTTTCATCAATATACACCACAATTCATATCCGTGAAATCTCACAATTTTTGTCTGAGGTTCTTTCGACATTGTACTATTTCCTCTCTTTCAATAAAATTTCTTCTTTTATCTCTAAACAAATAAATTAGTAAAATTACCAATGTTCAATATTCAATACTAAAATGCCCATGGTGCCAATGGAACACCATAGCTGGGCAATAAAAAGGGGAAATGCCACAAATATACGCTACAGGAAATAACCTATGTAATAACGCACCATCAATAACTATGGTGTCATCACAAAGCAAGATTCTCTTACATGACAAGTACATCATTTTCCCTCCCCCATTAGATACTACAATAGCTATAAGTAGCAAATGTTTGAAATTTACATCAACCCATAAGTAAGACCATAAAACTTACTGAACAAACTGAAACCATTTTTGAGACAGGAAACCTCTGCTGCAGTAATCTCCTAAAAGAGGTCCATTCTTTTGATGGGGGATGACAAGCAGCTTCACTTAGGATTTCGCGGTCAGATGGAGTAGCATTTGAATCACCATTCATTCCTCTTAGCGGATCAGAAAATTCTTGGTTGCCAAGATCGACGGTAACAATCTAATTTGAAAATAACAACAAAACATTGAAGATCCTTGATTCTTACAACCAAAGCTTAGCTTACCACAGAAAAAACATATTTCTCAATCATAAATATAAGGCCTTTGAGTTTGCATTGAGCCATAGAAACAATCCCTCCCTCACTATCGAGACATACCTATAACTATGCTGATACAGAAGCTATGCGTGATCAAGTCTCAGCTCAAGCATTTGAATTACACGAATAGGCAGAACTAAATTAAATTTCCTCATAACAAAATACTCATCCCAGACTAATGGGTTCTAGTTTGTTTTTGTCAAGTTTTCCCCATTGCATAGATAAATAAAAAGTAAATCAAAATCAAAGCACAAATTGACAGCCTAACCCAAAATAGGCAAACAACCATTATATTATTTTGTGTGCATCTTAAGTACTTCATTGATAACCAATCTTACAGTCAAACAAAAGTTTAAGCAATCAAGCTAAGGCTATTGTTGATCGAATCAACAAAAAGAAGAGGAAAATTAAAAGGAAACTGGAACCTGAGGATCAGAAAAAGATGGAACGGTGAGAGGATGGGAATCGGCATGAACGCGAGGAAGCACATGAGAATTGTGATCGGCACTGTAATTGCGAGGTCTGAACTCCATGGAATGTAAGCTATACGACGTATCAGTAAGCAAAAAACACTGAAACAGCAACGAATCAAAGCAGTGTTTTAACTTTTAACAGAGGACTAAAAGGGTAGCTATATATTTGCTGCAAGGTTCTGCCTTTGAAATTTTTTTATACTTTATACTACCGAGTACCGAGAGTAATAGAGAAAATACGAAGAATAAAGCATGTAGGTCAAAATGCAAATTTGGTCCATATCTTTTTCTGAGTTTTCAATTTGGTTCTTTATCTTATTAATTGCAATATTGGTCTCACATTTTTGTAAGAAGTTCCAATTTGGTCCCATGTCATTTTTTATCCCACATCTTTGCAAAAGGATCAAAGATATAGAACTAATTCTGTAATTGACTCATAGATATGAGACCAAATCTGCAACTAAAAAAGATATAAGACATTGGCCAAAAAAAAATATGAGACCATATTGGGAACTATTCTAAAAATATGAGATCAAATGTGCAACGAAAAAATATATAGGACCAAATTAAAAATTAAGTAAAAGATATGGGACCAAATTAATACTTTGACCAAGCTTGTAATACGTATAAAAAAATAAGTGAAATACTCAAATTGGTCCTATATCTATACATTTAATTTCATTTTGGTCTACAACAGCAGATTAATTAGTATATTCTAGCTGAGATACGATTCGACCCCACGGGTCTCGATTCTCCAGCTCAACCCATTGGTGTGAAATGGAATGGATGACTCTGAATTCCAATTTAACACGACTAAAATTTGTCATTTTCTTCCACGTCTCATTAATACTAGTGAAAATATTTCTTCCTTGCTGAATTGAAAATAATGGCTTACCCGATTCTTCTGATTTAACTTCTAAGGTCTCTCCAGAATTTCATCCCAATATGGCACCCACTGTTTTCTTCTTTCTTCTATACCTTGTACTAAATCCAACGCGTGCGTCTATTCAACTGAATGAAGAGGGTTTTATCTCTGTGGCTATATCTGAAAAGGGTCTTGATTATGCCAAGGATTTGCTGATACAGAACGCTATTTCCTCCATTGTGAAGCTTCAATTGCCGCAGATTGAGAATTCTGTGAGAGTAAGATTCGTTGGAAATTGTAGAATAGTTGTTTCGAATATTACAGTGACTGATGTTCGAGTAAATTCGTCGTATGTGAAGACCGGAAGGAGTGGTATCGTTCTAGTGGCTTCAGGGGGCACAGCTAATTTGAGTATGGGATGGAGTTATTCTTGCAGTACTTGGTTATTGCCTATTGCGGTTTCTGATAGCGGAGGCGCCTATGTAAAAGTACATACACATGCTACATACATAAATAAATGAGCAAATTAATAATTTGATCCCCGAAAGATTGTTGAGCTAACAACTCAGTCTCTAAAAGATTAAAACGGTATACTATTTAGTCTCTGAAGGATCAAAACGGTACTTTGATCTTTTAGGGACTAAAAAGTATACCGTTTTGATATTTCAGAGACTAAATGTATATTTTAATCTTTCAAGGACTGTCAGTTCGGTGATTTTTGAAGGATCAAATTGTTAGTTTACTCTAAATAAATACATATATGATACATACATACTGATACATAAATACATAAATATATATATATATATGAAAGATTAAAATAGAATATTGTTTAATCTGCAAAAGATTAAAACAGTATACTATTTAGTTTATGAAAATATCTAATAAGTATATTGTTTTGATCTTTTAAAAATAATTATTTCAATTTTTGAGGGATTGAATTGTCAGCTCATCAAATATCGAATTGTTAGTTCACTCTATAACATATAACATAATGTCGTCGAATGCGTCTCATTTGTATAAGTTGTTTTTCATTTTGGTCTAGATGTTTTAAAATTTTTATTTTGATCCATTAAATGTGCAACTAGTTTCAAATTAGTATTGCCACTACGATAAGTTTACTCCATTAACTGGGACGTGTCATTTGATATGTCATTTTTCTCAGGGAGGAATCTGACGGATAGTAACAATAGGACCAATTTGAAACAAGTTGCACACTTAATAGACCAAAATGAAATTTTTGAAACATCTTGGACCAAAATGAAAAATGGCTTATATATATAGGACCCATTCGAGCATTCCACTATATAATAATAATAATAATAATAAGCTTGATATATGTACTTATGTTTACAGTATCTTTTTCTAGGATTACAGGGTTTGTTCATTGTTATCTGACTTATAAAGTCTAATATTGGGCCTGAATTCAGAAGCTAAGACCAGAAACATAGATGTTTGGCTAAAGTTGATTATATTGATACTGATGATTTAAATTCAAATATAGAACATGTAGATTTCAAACCACAGCTGCATAGCAGATTATAAATTCAATACGGGTTTTGTTAAAATATCACTATATGTTAAAGTAGTTACTCAATAAATTGATACAGGGGATAACAAAAGAGATGTGTTCCTAGGGGAACAATAAAAATTTAAGTATCTGATCTGACACACAAATATTTCCCACTGAGTTCTGCTTTGTTGTTCTTCTTCTTCAATTCTTCTATTTTTCTTTTCTTGTCTGTGCTATGTTTATTTCTCACTGAGTTTGAGCTATGTTTGGAAGTTTAAAGGTATGCAAGTGGGCCTGACTGTAGATCTAAAGAACCAAGAAGGAAATCTTAAGTTGGATCTCTTAGATTATGGATTTTATGCGGGAGACTTGACCATAAAGGTGGATAGTGTAGAATCATGGCTTTACCAGAGGTAGCCAGTGTTAATCCATGTTTTCTTATACATGGAAACTGTTAATGTGTTATTTCCTGAAGAGTTATATATACTTTGTTTATTATTGGTGATTGGTTTTACCCGCAACAAATATTCTGACAAGATTATAACTGGGACAAAAGTGAGGGAGCTCTGCTTTCTCTTAGGCTTACTATTGATGCCGATATGTAGACGAAAGAAACCTTGAAATTTGGATTTCATATCTTGAAACTTTTTATGATGTTTCTTTTGTCACTTTAAATTTCCTTTAAATGGACTAAGAATCTTAGGAGCAAGGTAAAACTACCTCCTTACTTTGGTAATTAGATTCAGCAGCACTTGAAAAAATGGCTGATTTAGAATGATTGCAGAATCTAGACTTCTTGTGGAGTATTATTGGTCCTTAAATTCATAACATATGACTTTTAGGACCTAAACTCAACACTAGTCATACAGTTAATTTCCCAAGTTGAATTGAACAAGTGTTCAGATTCAGTTCATAAGATATGATTAATTTTTTTCTATTTGAGTATGATCTTTGCTCACCTCATTTTCAGCTAGTAGAAGATATTATGACACTAATTTCCTTATGTTTTGTTCCAGGGTAGTGGATGTTTTTGCAGGAAAAATAGCATCTGTAGTAGAAAATGGCATTTCTGAGAAAATAAGGGAAGGAATATCAAAGCTTAACAAATCATTGCAGTCTCTTCCAAAGCAAATCTCACTTGACAAAACTGCTGTGCTAAACATTTCATTAGTGGAAAACCCTGTGTTGACTAATTCTTCCATTGAGTTTGACATTAATGGTCTATTCACAGGAAGAAATGAAGTATTAGTACCTCAAGGTTACCATAGAGAATCAGAGATTACCTTTTCCTGTGGTAGTTCATCGAAGATGATAAAAATTTCATTACATGAAAATGTGTTAAAATCCGCTTCCTTAGTTTACTTCAACGTGAGTTTCTATTCTTGTCTCCCATGCCCTAGTCCATTTATTAGATCTTTTGCTTCTTTTTCTCTTTGTTCTTCTTATGTTGCTTATGTTCTGCCCAAATATTATTCATTATACATTAAGGCTTTGAATCACACCTGATGAATTCTTTGAAAGGAACATTTTTTTGTGCTTCATATGAAACCAATAAGGTGACTGATTTACCTATGAAAAATTTTCTCTTTCATTCTTTCCTCTGCTTGCATACCTTCATGATTCCCATACATAATTTTAGGAATGTTCATGAAAACTTTAGAGTAGACCTAGTTTTTAGTCCTTGAATTTTGTCCCATAATTGTGATTTAGTCTCTGGATATTGAAAATACACTTTTTGGTCTCTAATTTTTTTTTTTGAAATGTTAACTATTTAATCCTTGAAACATTATCATATATCCCTTTGGATTGGAAACTCAAGCATAACCTGTGGTTGAAGTCTCACTCTATTTGTAATAAGCAAGCCATTTTCTCCTACCTTTAAATAAATATTGGACTTCTGAACTGATCATAGTATCTGTAGAGTGGGGTCCTATATTCAAAAATAGATCGAATATTAGTGTTGATCTGGTTTTATATACAAGTTGAGTGATTCAGACTTTTGATGGTTCACTGATGGAATTGTTTCACTCAGGCAGGTTATATGCAATGGGTGGTTTCTGAACTACCAGATCAGGCCCTTTTAAACACAGCTGGATGGAGATTCATAGTTCCTCAATTATACAAACAATATCCAAATGATGACATCAAGTTTAATATCTCAGTTTCATCCCCACCAATTTTAGAAGTGACTGACCAAGATATTGGTGCCATCGTTGTTGTAGATTTTACAATTGATGTTCTTCATGCTGGGGATGTCATATCAGTTGCATGCATCTCGATGGTAAGCTTGAATGATGTTTCAAATTAAATTAGCTCAAAAGCTTAAGCTATTCAATGAAGATCCATGAACAGTTTTATTATAATTTATAACATTTTTGTTAACACAAGCTGATTAGGCTTGATATAGATGATCACAAAACTTAATTTTTTATTTAGAAGATTGAGGGGTGGCAAAAATTGGACTCTTTCCACTTTGTCATAAAGAGACTTTCATATCTTGTAAAATACTACCTCTTGCGTGTATATTCTTCATACTGAATTTTCAGAATTGCCAAAGGTCATTTCTGGCTTTGCGTGTCAAGCATTTTATCTTTCATATTCAATTCTTTCTTCTGTTGGTTAAGACTTAAGAGTGCAATGATGTACTTATGTCACTGTCTTTGAGATGTTCTTAATTCTCATAGTTTTGCTAATTGATACAGGAGATTCGCGCTTCATGTTCTGCAGAAATCTTCAGAAACAACATTGCTGGTAATCTCAGATTGAATAATTTCTCCACTTACTTAAAATGGAGCAAGATAGGTCATCTACACATGCATCTGATCAAGGTAAAAATAAATGTTGTCGTCATTTCTCACTTCTCAGCATCTCTTCAATTTGCAACTTAGTATTTGTGTGGACAATAGGTAAAAATGAGTTGTAGATTAAGCTTCTTAGTTTTGGAACAACTGCAAAGTGCCATTTCAACCAATTAGTGTTTCTGATTTGATTCACTTGAGACTTTTGAATTTTAGGCTCATCTGTTCATATTAGTTGACAGAGCTTTTAACTTCGATCACTCAACACTCTCAAATAATCCTACTTTTTTTACGTAAAACAATAATAATTGAACGGAATGTTAACAGAAGTGCAATGAATGATAGAAGTTGAAAGCTCAGGAGATTTGACAGTCAACTTTTGAAACTTGGCCCAAAACTCAGAGGTCTTGAGTGCATTTTAGCCTAAATATGTGGATACTTTTCTATAGTGTAACATTATGTGTAGAGAACATTGAAACATGTAATCAATAAATAGTTATATCTCCTAGTTGATAATTGTCAATCTTACTATAAATTTCTTTAATCTGTGCAGTTAGTAATGTCAACTTTGCTCAGAACTTCCTTATCATTCATGAACTTGCTATTAAGCAGAGGATTTCCATTGCCAGATATCCATGGTGTTACCTTCCAGAATTCTCATATTTCATACAATGCTCCATGGGTTACAGTGTGCAGTGATATTTCCTTAGTAAAATACAATCTGAGTGAGCTGCCAACTTATGTATTATGAAAAAATTGTCACAATATTGAGTATAGTATGTATATAATTCCATATTTTAGCTCCTTGTACAATATCATCCTCTTATAAATAACGTTGTTAATTAGAATTTTCTTCAGAAAATATAGTTGAAGAGAGAAAGATGAGTGGTTGTCGCTTCACAATATTTAGTAAGTATGAGCCTCTTCACATGTGATTATCTGTCTTTAAATGCACCAAGTATATATAGTAATATTCTAAACCCATGATGCTCTGTAGTAAGTAGTTGCAAAATTTGTTGTAACATTTGTCAAGAATAAAAAACCTATGAAATATTACTATTTTGATATTTTCTTTCATTTGGATTTATATATAACATTAGGTTTAAATAAAAATATTACAAAATCATTTAAATTTTAATGACTTCCCAATATTTTTTAATATTTGATATTATACACAGATATGTAACATGGTGGGTGCAAATTACAAGTGATAGACAACAAGTGGTCACACATAGGTGATAAAATAGGTATATATTTGATAATGACAAGCATGTGATTTTTGAGTCACTTTTGATAAAATAAGTACAGGTGATAAATGCAATTCATCCATTCAATGGGTAGTGTTTGTGTCATTGACACATATTCATAGTAAAAAAAACATATATTGTGATTTAAGATATTTGTTTTCTTAGATTATTGTAAAGATCAATACATTAAATATAATAGATCTTTTGATTTTGACTGTCTAAGGTCGAATGAACAAGTCAGTTACGTGTATGTTACCGGGCTAAACGAGTCAATAATAGTTAATAAGGTTAAATATTGAGCAACTCGAGAATATATAACACTTGTAACACTTGTAATAGTTTATAAATTTGTGATAGTTTATGATTTTATTTGCATGGGCTTATGTAGACTTTGTGAATTTTCTAAGTTTAAATTTTTTTTAAAACAAATTTCTTACATATTGAACTCACAAACCCAACTCAACTCTTTTTCGTAATTTTGTGAACTAGGTTGGTTCCAATTAGATGACAAAAAATATTAGACTCTTATCCAACTCAACCAATAAAAATAGATATGCAAGTTAAATTGAATTTTTTAAAAAAAAAAAAAAATTCAACCCAAGTCATGCTGGTTGAGGTGGAAAGAACAGCATGAAGGACCATCAGGCACTTGAAATATATCTAAAGTTCAAAATCAGGAAAGGCATTTCCCAAGAAAACAATAAAGGTATATAAGTGGCCTCAGATTCCCCCTCTTTCAACGCAAAGTAAAAGGCTAATCTAAAAAACAAAAGCAAAAATTCCATTTCTTTTTTTAGTACAAAAAGGAAAAAAGATTCCATTTCCACTATGCTGTATTTGGGTGTGTTTTCAAGTTGCATTGCAGTACAGGACCAAAAAGGAATCTAACAAATCTCGTGAATCACTTTTTATTTGGGCTACAATGCATTATAGCAGCATAATTTGCTATTTATAGTTGTCAATGATAATGCAAACGTACATCATACTACATGAACATCTGTAAATCTAATCACAACCTAGCTTAGCTAGCACACCACTATAACTTCCAAAACCCTTTTTTTTTTTCCCCTTTTTATCTCTTCCACCACCTAATTTAAGTGGGATTTAATTCTTTGTAATTTTACTATTAAATTCCCTAAAAATTAATTATTTGTAAAATGTGTGTTAATTAACTGCTATACATAATTTGTAATATCATTATTTAAGGAATAATTTGTTGGGCAATAGATAAAAGACCTTATTCAAGCTATGTCAATCAACCAAAAGAGCTATAATCCTTAAACCAGAGTTTCAAATGAGCAACTTATGAGGAATCCAACAAAGGATCAATTATAACTTTTCAAGGTACAATGAACCAATATCAGATTACTGATAAAAAACAGCTATAATCCAAAAAAAGAGCTATAATCCTTAAACCAGAGTTTCAAATGAGCAACTTATGAGGAATCCAACAAAGGATCAATTATAACTTTTCAAGGTACAATGAACCAATATCAGATTACTGATAAAAAACACTGTTCAAAGTTCTCAATCCTTTCAGGTTTTTCTGCTGCAAATGTCAAAAAGCATTCAAAACAAGACTACATACATACACAATGTGGCCGCGAATACAGCTATATTCTCATAGACACATTAGTTTCCTAACGAGTATATATACAATTTAGTCCCTAAAGAATACACAAGTTAACAACTCAATCTTTGAAAATTTAGTTTACACACTGTAGTCTTTGAAAGTTGTAAAGACAATACAACTTAGTCCCTTAAACCTATTTTTAAGAACTAATTTGCAAGGACAAAAAAAAAGACTTTATATGTAAGAGTGCAAATTGAACTTTCAAGCATTGAGTTGTTAGTTCGTATATAATCCAGGGACTAATTTATATGTTTACTCGTTTCCTAATTGCCCCTCCTTCGATTATCATCCTTGGATTCATGTTCTTTGTACCTTTCCTTCACTGAATCGGCTTTAGAATCGCTATCTTTCGTACCATCTTGTGCCTTATCAGCTTCCTTGGCCTTCTCTTCTGCAACTCTCCTGAATTCCTCAGCTGTGGAAGGTGCTCTCTCTTCCATTAAACGGCTATGGCTTCCCCTGCTTTCTTGGCCATATCTCTATTCCATTAATAAATAAACAAAAACTTAGTACACACACTTCATGATCATTATAAACCATTATAAAGAAAAACTTGGTACACATACACATGTGAACACAAACAATTGAAAACATACGTTTGACTAATTAATAATGACAAAACATTTAAGCACAGAATATACAGATTACCCTTTAAAGTTCTGTTTTTTGGGCCAAAGTCTTCTAAGTTTGACAAGCAAAGAACTTTACTTTCTTGTGGGTTTGGATCTACTTCTCAAAAACCCTTGTTTTCCACTTTCAAGAACAGGATTTTGCAGGACACTCTTGATTCTATTCTTTCATCAATAACAAAGATTATCCAGAAAAGTTGTCAAAAATTCATGTCAAACGTCCACAGTTTACTGTATCCACTATCTGAACCCTTAATTTCTGTTTCATTTTCAATGATTAAATTAGAGAGATTACTGTATCCTTCATAATGATAACTGTACGCCACTTTCTTGTCTCAGAAAAGCGACCAAAAATTCATGCCATACTTCACCCTTAATTCCTCAGTTTCATTAATTACAAAAAAGGGATTATTAATTTATTATACCCTTCATGATCACTGTAAAACATTTTTTTTTCAGAACTAGTGCACAGAATGAAAAATGAAAAATGGTAAACCAATTTGGTACAAGATTACTCTTGAAGCTTTTAAAAAAAAACAACAACAACAACAACCCATAAAATTTCCCACTTTCAACCATCAGATTATTGTGCAGAAAACTTACCAAAAATCCATATTTCATCCAAAGACAAACTAAATTGAGCTTGAAAACAATCAAAACACCACATTTGGTAACTCCAAGAACGTTTTATAACAGAAAGATCAAGAAAGCAAGGAAAAATTGCAAGATTATGTAAATTGACAAGAAATTAAGTAGATGAGGAAAAAGAAGAAAAATTAAAGAGAAAATACCTTAATATGGTGATAGAGGAGTGGGGTTGTGAGTTTGGGCATGGAAGATCGAGAAGACGCATGGAGAAGAGTGAGGAATTGAGCACCAGCCATGGTGATGGTGGTATCTATGTCTCAGCCCAAAAATGTCGGTTTAACAAAAGATGAAATTGGGGAAAGATATATATAATATATAGGAGAGACGTGTCGATATGATCTGGCACATGCTAGGCACGTGCTGCTCTGCTGATTTGCCACTTCATATTTATTAAATGTTTTATTTCTAAAAATATCCAAAATTCTAAACTAGCATTCACTAATTCTTATCAAAACTTAAAGAATTAAAATACTGCATAAATTGTAATCTATGATAAGAAATATAAGAATGAAGCAAGATTTTATGCAGTATTTTAAAATACTCCATATTAGATCAATATATATGTGAATATAAGAAATATTATTATGAAGCAAGATTTGAAAGCTATATAGAACAAAAATATTATTTAGATCTATTTTACAGAAAATTACCAAAGTTAATAGGAGGAGAAACAATAATTGAAGACTATATTAAGACATATGGAGATAGACAAGATTTAATACCCCATGTAGATACTATGGGAAGAAGAGAAGAATTTCTAAGAGAATATTCATCTAATAAGTGTAAAGAAGCTTGGAGAAATATAAAATATTATAAGGCAAATAAGTTAGTATTAAAATGTCAAGAATTACAAAGAGGCCATAAATGGGGATGTAAATTAGAAAAGAAGAGAAAACCATATAAATCATATAGAAAGAAAAAAGGATTTAAGAAGTTTAAATTTAGGAGATATCCAAAAAATAAATTCAATGAATGGATTCGATTGGATCGACGAGAGGTAGGGTGAAATGATGTATGGAGGAGATTGAAGCGTCAGTCAGCCCCTATCGTAAACCAGATGGAACATTCCTTTCGACTTGGGCGCCATTTTATTGCTCTAATCGCTCCCACCGTCCATATTCCGATGGGATCTGACCAGCAAAGAAATTCCCTCCGAGATGCAAATGCCAGAGATTCAGCATCTGCGTGACGACGAGCGGGAGTTCTCTGGTCATGTTATTGTTTTAAAGGTCGAGGAGTGAATTGAATCCATGGCCACCCGCCAACGAAGGAGAAGAAGAAAATGTGAACGGAATCCATGGCCGTTGCCAACGAAGGGGAAGAAGAAGATGTGAACGGAATTCGTGGCTACTACCACTGATGGGGAAGAAGAGACGAAGAGGTATGTATGTATGTATGTATATGGAAGAAGATGGCCACCGCCGACAAGGGGGAGAAGAGAGGAAGAGTACGAAGAAGGTTTTTTTTGTGTTTTTTTGGGCAAAATCAGTAAATTCCCAGTTTGTTTCTTTTTTCTTGCGTTTTGGCCCTATTATAAAAGAAAATGACCTTAATATAAAAAAAAATAAATTTTTTTGGTGATTAAAGTTAGTTTTTCCATTTTTTTAACGAAAAATGGATTAGAAAACGTTTGAGGGACCAATTGTGCCATATTTTGGAAAACTGAGGGACCATTATGGAACGGAAAATAACTGAGAGACCAATTTGGAATATTGAGCATAACTAAGGGACCAAAATATATAGGACTTTAGCCAAACCACAAAGAGTAATGTCCAAATTAGGGATGATTATGAGTAGGGTATGGTTAAGGTATTATGATCCCCAACCTTATATATGAGCGGGTATCAAAATCAATTCACATCCCCATCATCGCTGGGTAGTATAATCCTCATACCCAGAGCTGGACTCGGAGAATTTAAAATAAATTGTTTTTATTGATATAAACCTTATTTTCGTCTAACTTTTTACATCTACAACTACTAAAAATAAAAAAATAATTCATAACTAAAAATATTAATAAAATATTTCAATATTTCTTAATATTTTTTTCAATAAAAGGGTTAAAAGTATTATATTTTTTATATATAAAAATAAATATTTATTATTATTGATTGAGTAAAGATAGAATACGGGTAAGGTACAAGTTCAATCATATTCGAATCCAAATCCATAGGATAAAATTTCATAATCCCCATTAAATATGGTCCACACTCTGGTCATTAGTGATAAATTGATATTAATACCCATCTCAGAGCCACTTGTATAGATTCGATGCAAATTTTTTAAGGGTCCTTCTAATATGTGCCCTTAGGACACATGTTAAGGTTTCTTTTAATTGGTTAATTGAGTTTTCAAAATATTAAAAATTATCTTTTAAAAGATAATTTTTAATATTTTGAGTTTTAATACATAATTTTGGGATGCTCTACTAACCAATCAGAAGAAATCTTAAAATGTGTCATAAGGACACATGTTAGATAAATCATTTTTTAATACATAATTTTGGGGCTATTATAGCACGTCATCAATCAATCAATATTATCACTACTTTGAACATGCCAACCAGAACTTCTCTCTTAATGGCTTTTCTTTGCAATATCGGCACTTCTCTTCATCATCCCATGCCATTTGTAGCACGACACTTACACATATCATCATTTTTCATCAGCTTCCCAACTTTCTTTTTGTTGTTAAGCACAACATATTTAAAAGTGGGGTGTAGACAGACAAGTATGCAACACGAGAGTAATGACTTGTTTGGGATACTGATTTCTCCATTTAAGTCTTAAAATAAAGGATAAATTATACTTTGGTACCATGTAGTTTGACCTTGTTTCACTTTGGTACCTTGTGGATTGAAATCTGACACTTTGGTACCCTGTGGTATTCTCCATTAATACTTTTGGTACCATTTGCAACTATTTTGTAATTTCAACCATAAAAATTTTTGCAAAAATTACATATTGATCCCAAAAACTTTTCAAAAAATTACAAATAGGTCCCTAAATATATATTATCTAGGGACTAAAATAAAAACTTTAAAAAAAAATTGGGGAGAATATGTAAAAACCCTTACTTATAGAAAATATAAGAAAATAATAAGCCAAAATGCACAAACACCCCTGAGTTTTAGATCGAGTGCACATAACACTCTTGTGTTTTTAATTTGTGCAAATAGAACCCCCGAATTTTCAATTACGTGCAAATAGCATCCTTTTGTTAATTTTTTTTTATTTAGTTTGTTGAGTGCCACGTAAGCAATGGTATAATTGTAATTTTATTTAAAAAATTAGGCCAAAGTCCTATATTTGTCCTTTGGGTTTGCTCAAAGTTTCGTTTTGGTCCCTCAAGTTTCCAAAACGTTCCACCCTTGGTCCCTCGATTTGTTTTCTTCTTTTCATCAAATAAATTAACCCATCATCGGCAATAGCGAAGATGACGATGAAGGAGGGCTTGGCAGAGAGCAATATCGTCATTAGAAACTATGGGTTTTAACAGTTGTGGTGGTTTCTCTTCATTGGCAAAGTCTAAAAATGGAGAGAGAGAGAGAGAGAGAGAGAGAGAGAGAGAGAGAGAGAGAGAGAGAGAGAGAGAGAGAGAGAGAGAGAGAGAGAGAGAGAG
>QANZ01044841.1:473632-510363 GCA_003254925.1 Chamaecrista fasciculata | reverse complement strand
AAATCCTCAAAATAAAATTGTAAAGTGTCTCAAAATTCTTCCAAACATTCCAATTTAGTGCATAAAAGTATTAAAAACCCTAAAACTCTAAACTCTAAAATGTAAAACCCCAAACCTTAAACCCTAAACTCTAAACCCTAAACTCTAAAACTTAAACTCCAAACCCCAAACTCTAAAACCCTAAACCCTAAAATTCTAAACCCTAAAACTTAAAAGTATTAAAAACCCTAAACCTTAAATCCCTAAACACCTAAACTTAATTTCTTAAAAAAAACTAATTATCACCTAATCAAACACCAAACACACCCTATTTTCTCCATCTTCATCATCCTCAATCATCATCCTCACGCCCTCTCCATCTTCATCATCCACAATCATCATCCTCACGCCCTATCAAGGCCGATGCACTAATAATTCAGAAAACTAAAAAGGGATTCCACTTCCAGTATTTGTATTTCACTATTTTGTAATTGTAATTTGTAGTGAGAGAGAGAGAATGGTAGCTTCAAGTTCATCTTCCCAGTTCATCTTCTCCAACCCAAAATCCCTCAACGTCTTCCCAGCAATCGCAGCCGCCGTCGCGATCCAGCTGATGGCACCCGCAATTGCAGCAGATCGAGGCCCCGCCGCCGCCCTGTAAAGCGCTCCGGTACCAAATCGGCGGATTTGCTGTGATTTTCGTTTTCGTGATTTGCTGTGATTTTCGTTTTCATTTTTGTGATTTGCTGTGTGATGGCGGATGAATGGTGATGATGGCGGAGAAGACGAAGATGATGGCGGACGATGATGGCAAACGAAGATCCTAGCGCACCCAACGAATGGATGAAGATGATGAATAGATCTCTCATCTTCCAGATTCCCAAATTTCTGGCTAATCAATATTCACATTCCCAAATTTTTCATTTTCCAGATCTCTCAAATTGATGAAGATGATGAATAGATGATGAATGTCTGGTAAAATAGAAATTTGGCAAAGATGGTGAAGGAATGGATGATGAATTGATGAAGATGAAGATGAAGTTGAAGAAGATGAAGATGAAGATAAATATTAAAAAAAAAAATTAGGGGGTTAGGGTTTAATAAAATAATTGTCAGGGACTGAATTGCAACTCAAAATAAAACCCACTAAATATGGGTTTAGGATTTAGGGTATTAGGATTTAGGGTTTAGGGTTTTTAATATTTTTGAGGACCAAATTGGATTAAGATGAAGATGAAAAAAAATTAAGTTTTAGGGGTTTAGGGTTTTTAATATTTTTAAGGACTAAATTGGGATGTTTGGAAGAGTTTTGGGACACTTTACAATTTTATTTTGAGGATTTGGGACAAAAATGAATGAAGATGATGAAAAGAGGGGGAATTGAAAATAATGGGATAAGAATGAGTGAGGGACCTAATTACTCAAATTATATTTTTTTAGGGTTTAAGGTTTAAAATTTTAGGGTTTAGGATTTTAGGGTTTAGATTTAGGATTTTAGGGTTAGGGTTTAGGATTTAGGGTTTAGGGTTTAGGGTTTAGAGTTTAGGGTTTAGGTTTTAGGGTTTTTAATACTTTTAAGGACTAAATTGAAATGTTTGGAAGAGTTTTGGGACANGGTTTTTAATACTTTTAAGGACTAAATTGAAATGTTTGGAAGAGTTTTGGGACACCTTACAATTTTATTTTTAGGATTTGGGACTAAAATGAATGAAAATGATGAAATGAGGGGGAATTGAAAATAATAGGATAAAAATTGAACTCAGGGACCAATTTGAAAAAGAGATGAAATATTTTTTTAAAAATATTAATGCTTATGTGGCGGTAAATGCATAGGTGGCGTTTTTTTTTTAATTTTCACTTTTCAACTGCTAACGTGGCACTTAACGTGCCACATCAGCAGTTAACAGCCACGTCAGCGTGTTGGTTAACGGAGATTTCACGGAAGGACCAATTTGACTAACGTTTGTAAAATTCGGGGACCTATTTGTCAATTTCAAAAATCCAGGGACCAATCTGTCAGCGAGCCAATAATCCAGGGACCAATTTAGTAGTTTACTCGGTTTTCATTTTCAATAATAGAAAAGAAAAGTTGTTGGTAGGGCCTCGTGGAATGAATTGCAAAGAAAAATATATGGAGATATTAATTAATAAATGGGTGGGCCCATTCCCATTATAAGGTTGCAGCCTCATCACTCAAGTGACAATTCTCAAACACACCTTCATTCCATGTGGTAGTAAGCTATCAATGAATGAATAGCTAACTTTGAAAATAACAAGAAAAACGTATTATTTAATTATTAATAATTTGATATTTAAATTTAAATACGTTTTATACTTTTGTTTTTTTAAATTTATATCAAATTAGCATTTTTTTAGTTCTTAAATTTATATTTTTTAATTATTAAATTTGATTAAAGAATTAAACCATTGATGATTATAATAATTCAATGACTGAATTATATATTTTAATTTTATAGATTTATTTGTTAACTTGTTAAAAACTTAAAAACTAAATAATAATTTTTATTTTCTGAATAAAAAAATATATATTGTCTCAACAGGAATGGTTTAATTAATCAATCAATTAAAGTCAAATAATGTATGGGTTCTCCTTCCTTCGTCTCTCCGGCCTTGTTCCTCGCTCCAATAATGCTTCACACAAACACAAATTACGATGATGGTGGATATATAAATACCATAATGGGAATGCTTCAATTAATTGAAGCATTTTTATTTGAAAATGAGCTAGCTAGTTTGGGAATAATTTTGGATGAGAGTTCGAAGGAGCTAGCTAGGAAGGATGTGGCAAGAACCAATAAAAATTAGAATGTGTAAGGTTTGATAAATAATTAAATAAGGGAGCCCACAAGTGGATGTCATGCTTCGGAGAAAAGGGTAGCGGTTGAATCCAAATTCAATGGATGCTTTTATTTGAGGTGTACAACGGTACGTTACTTATATATAATGATAATGATAATATAAAATAGATGAAGAGGAACGTTAACTTATGGATGGTCAGAGTCAATATTAGTTGAATGGATATATGGTATATGTTATTCAATTTTCAAGTTGAATTTGTATATATAACAACAAATGCTGAATGCAATGGTGATGGTGGGAGTCACTAGTCATCAATATAATGGTCACCCACCCCTAATTAAATTATTTTTCATTTTAAGCAATGCAATGAACCTGGGAATTATGGTCACCCACCCCTAGTCATCAATATAATGGTCTCTGCAATTACATAATTTTCGGTTTGCCTTTGTTGATAGAATAATAGCTAAAGCCTAAATTGTATTGAGGCTACCGAATTTTAACTTACTTTTTAATTTCGCTTCCTTAGAATTTCTGAACGTTAACGTTTCACATTAATTGAATAAGTATTCACTTATGACTCATGAAAACTTAGCAAGTTTGTTTATCAAATTTTAAAGTTTATCAGTCTCTAATGAAAAAAGTTGAAAATTTTAAAAATTTATCGATAAATTTTTTTCTGTAACCTAATATTCATGAGACTCATAAACTAATATTTTTAAATTTTTAACTTTATATGAGTCATAAACTAAAAATCAGAAATATTTGAGTCATCCACATTAAGAAATTTAAAGTTAAATCTCATGAATATGAGTCTCAAGAATTTTTACAGGAAAAAGTTTATCAAATTTTGAAATTTTTTTGTGTAACCTAAAATTTATCGATAAAAAAAAGTTTGTTTATCACATTAAAATCTCATGAATATTAGGTTACAGAAAAAAGTCTCTAAATCACATTAAAACTCATAATTCTTTTTCCTGTAACCTAATATTCATGAGATTTTAATGTGATTTAGCCAAAAATAAATACATCCATATATAGTATAAGAACAAAAAGAGAAAACATACTATTTTATCTTTAAATTTATATCAGAGAAAACATACGTGTGCAGGTGGCGCCACATGGCGCTCCCATTGGCCATTGCCGCACCACACGCCCTGCGGTACGGCAGGGGATCCGTAGCCGATTTTAGAGCACTCCAACTCACCCAAGTGGCTCAGGACTTGCGTGTCTTTTAAATATTGGTAAATTTTATTTATTATATATCTCATTAATACTCAACACCTTGTTTTTAAACATTTCATTCAAACAGTTTAATAAATTTTTCTTTCGGCCAAAAAAGTTTAATAAAGATTTTACATATATCTATTATAGGCTTAAGTGTAATTTTGGTCCCCTAACTTTTTTTGTTGCAATTTTGGTCCCTTAACTTTCGCAAATGTCTCAATTTGGTCCCCTAAATTTTTTTGTTGCAATTTTGGTCCCTTAACTTTCGTAAAGGTCTCAATTTGGTCGCCTAACTTTCGCAAAGGTCTCAATTTGGTCCCATAACTTTTTTTGTTACAATTTTGGTCCCCTAACTCTTGAAAACGTCTCACTATTAGTCCAAAGTGCACTTCCAAGTCATGAAAACGTCTCCGCAAAATGGTCTTTTTTTAATCCACTTCACTCATATTTATCACGTCATCAACCAACTCAGCCTTTAGATCGGCACTAACGGCATATAATGGATGGAAAAAGTGCACTTGGGATCAACAGTGAGATGCTTTCAAAAGTTAGGGGACCAAAATTGCAACAAAAAAAGTTAGGGGACTAAATTGAGACCTTTATGAAAGCTAGGGGACCAAAATTGCAACAAAAAAAGTTAGGGGACCAAATTGAGACCTTTGCGAAAGTTAGGGGACCAAAATTGCAACAAAAAAAGTTAGGGGACCAAATTGAGACCTCTGCGAAAGTTAGGGGACCAAAATTGCACTTAAGCCATCTATTATATATATTGACCAAAATATATATATTTACACACACATCTTAGGTTTTCTAATATTTAATCTCTTCAACTTAAATATGAATTATCAGATTAAAAAATAGAAATGATAAAAGTTGCTATAAGATTTTATAGTTTCAAGGGTAAATTACACTTTGGTACCCTGTGATTTGATCATATTTCACTTTGATACCATGTGGTTTAAAAAATGACACTTTGGTACCTTGTGGTATTCTCTATTAACACTTTGGTACCATTTGGAGTTATTTTGTAATTTTAACCATAACAAATTTTGCAAAAATTACATATTGACCTCAAAAATTTTTCAGAAAAATTACAAATAGGTCCCTGGATACATATTATCTAGGGACTAACTTGAAAACTTTAAAAAAAATTGGGGTCAATATGTAATTTTTGTAAAATTTTTTATGGTTAAAATTACAAAATAGTTTCAAAGACTATCAAAGTATTAATGGAGAATACCACAGGGTACTAAAGTGTTATTTTTTAAATCACAGGGTACTAAAGTGAAATATGATCAAACTATAGAGTACCAAAGTGTAATTTACCCTAATTTTAAATTGGGAAATTGTAATAATAATATATCCATATACCACGAAACATGCTAAACTCACTATGATTTAATACACACACACACACACACTATTTTGGTCTAATTATCTTTTTCTGAAAAGGTAAGGATGGAAAATGACGTGTAAGGCAGGTTTAGGTTGCATTAAAATTTAAAAGTGTGGCCTTACATAGAAGCCAAAGGCCACTTTGTCTTTGATCCATTTACAATGAGATTGAGAACACCACCATCACTGTTTTCTTCGCACGCAGCAATGAACTATCTTCTCTCGATATTTTGAAGTGTGAACATCATCAAGCTACTTCAGGAATTCAAATATTATCAATTAACAAAATTCTGTAACTACAATTTATCATTTAGCAACTAAATGAAGGCCAAAAATTAAATCTCAAATAAGTCCCTTATGTTTCATTTATTTCATATTAATTTTATATATTTTTATAATTTTTCAAATTGGTCTTAAATTTACTTTCGAGACTTGATTTGATTTCATTTGTTAATAATTTCAAATAGACCGAGAAAAAACTCTTCACGATCTAACACATAATTTTGAATTCGTTGTATTGAGATTTAAAATGAGAGAGATGTGATCAACTTCGTTTGTTTGACCATGAAATGAGTTATATGCTATCTGGATTTGATTTAACCTTATTTATTGATGTCCCTAAAATACTTGTCAAAAGAAACTCGTAATGCTATTTTTGTTGCAGACGAAATTGAAATAAAAAGAAAAATGATCATATTTAGCATCTTTTAGACCAATTTAAAAAAATATAAAAACATATAAGATCAATCTGAAAAAAATAAAATATAAGAGACTAGTTTGGAAATCCACCCCATACATTGAGAACCAATTTGAAGTTTTGGACTTAAATGAATAATAACTATGTGTTTTATTGTTTAGAATATTTAATGCCCTTCTAAATATATGTTTCAGTAAGTTTTTCTCATTTTCTTTTGTTTTTTTTTTCACTCCCAACAAGTGAGTTTGTTTTAGAGTTGTGAATTTTTTTAATAGGTAGTTTTAAGAATTAAAAAGTGATTACCTGTTTATAACTTGCTAATTTTTAAAAACTTGTTATTTTGACTGATTTGAAAGAAATTGAAAAAATAATTGGTAAGAGCATAAATGAAATGAAAGTAGTAGAGAAACAATAACAAAAGGGGTTGAGTGATGGAAGTTTCATTTGTTCGGTGAAAGTTGAAAGATTAGAAAATGAATTCAATAAAAAGGAAAAGTACGTAGATTAGAAAATAATCAAGTTGGATGGGTGCACATACTTGGAAACTGGGGACTAATCAGAAAGAGAAATGGCCCATATATTTTAATCATTAAGTGGCAAGCTGGTCATGCTTTCTGTGTGACTTTGAATTAATCGAACTTCACCATATTGATTATTGCATAAATTAAGTGTTTAAGTTAGCATCACAATCACACGGCATATACTCCGTATATTAAAGAATTGCTAATTATTTATTTTTTTTGCTGAGAGAAAGAATTGCTAATTATTATTTATTAATTACGAGGGCTACTTGATAGGTAATTCCAAACAAGAGAATTAAAATCTCCACTACTCCCTTTCTTCCCACCCAAGAAATTACAACTCTGACTAGTTGCCGTGTTTGGCTAATTTTACTCTGATATAAATTATTGATTTTTTTTTTGGCCAAACATTATTGATTCGATCTTAGTTAATAATTTAATTTACGAAAGATTAAAATAAACAATATAATCTTTTAAATAATTAAAATTTATATTTATTAGTTTTAAAAAGAATTAAATATATATATATTTTTATATATAAAAATAATTAATAAGAATATCATTTAATTTTTTAAAAATTTAATTTATCATTTTAATAATTTTTTAAAGACTTAATTGTTAAATTAAATTTTACAACAAAAAAAAAAGTTTAATCAATTTTTTAAAACAAAGTTGTTTCCAATCGAATATCTTTTTTACTGTAGGGAAAAAAATAAATTTCCGATTAAAAATTACAAGATTATTTACTTGAAATTATTAATTATCGTGATTTATAATTTTTTAAATATACATTTCCAATAATTAATTATCTTAAAAGAACCAAAGTAACGAATCTATGCTTTTAACCAAGGTTATTAAAATCGGACCAGCCGAAGGAAGGGTTCAAGGTTCAATGGTTCAACCAGGATTCAATGGGGTCGGACCGTTGACAAATAAATAATTTAAAAATAATAAAAAAACATATATATGATAAAATTTTAATTCAAATATTCATAATTAGGTTACAAAATACAATTATAACATTAATATGTTAATACAATTTTCATAAATTAACATGAATTAATATAGAGATAATCAATTTTCATAATGTTCATCAATATAATATTATCAAGTGACATTTTATGATTACTTTCTCTATCAAATTTTGGTTCATAATCAACATTCTCTAAGATTTGACCTTAAAAAAAACCAAAAAAATCAAAAAAGAAAATAAAAAATAAATCAAGACCGATTCAACCGGTTTGCCTCCGGTTTTTGGCCAGTTCAGTCCGATTTTCTGTCTGGCCGGTTATTAAGACAACTCGAACGGGCATAACGACCTGTTCCCGATTCAACCGTCTAGTCCGGTCCGATTTTAATAACCGTGCTTTTAACTTTTGGTTATCTTAAAAGCACAAACTATTTCTTCCTACGATATGATTTTTCAACTCTTGTTTCCATAATTTTAAACATGTTTAAGAAAAAAAAAAAATTAACAGGTTGACGAAACAAAGTAGTGGTTTGCCTAATGCGAATGTGGCTGCGGGAGGGGAGAGTAGTGGGAGTAGTCAGCAATTTATACAAACGAAAATTCAATTAACGTCTCAGTTTGTGGGTTGACTTTCGTCAACATCTGTAAATTGCTTGGAACATGTATTTAAAGAAAAAAAAATCGGACATAGAAAGAGAAGATAATTAATGGGAGTAACACAT
The DNA here is from genome assembly GCA_003254925.1 of Chamaecrista fasciculata. Classification (NCBI taxonomy): domain Eukaryota; kingdom Viridiplantae; phylum Streptophyta; class Magnoliopsida; order Fabales; family Fabaceae; genus Chamaecrista; species Chamaecrista fasciculata. The sequence goes on along the minus strand of QANZ01044841.1, from coordinate 502,035 downwards.
TGAAAGTTTCCTTACAAAAAAAAAGAAAACATTGAAAATTTTCTCCTTTTTTTTTGTTAAAGATTATTTTAATTTGACTGACATTTGATCTATTTTACCATTACAAACAACTAACGAGTAATATACATGTAATGAATATATCGAAAGTGAAAAGAAGTAAAAAATTTTAGGCTTAAGTGCAGTTTTGGTCCCCTAACTTTCACAAAGGTCTCAATTTGGTCCCCTAACTTTTTTTGTTGCAATTTTGGTCCCATAAATTTCGCAAAAGTCTCAATTTGGTCCCATAACTTCTTTTGTTGCAATTTTGGTCCCCTAACTTTTGAAAACGTCTCACCGTTCCTCCTCTAACTTTCGCAAAAGTCTCAATTTTGGTCCTCTAACTTGGGACCAATGGTGAGACGTTTTCAAAAGTTAGGGGACCAAAATTGCAACAAAAAAGTTAGGGGACCATGGTGAGACGTTTTCAAAAGTTAGGGGACCAAAATTGCAACAAAAAAAGTTAGGAGACCAAATTGAGATCTTTGCGAAAGTTAAGGGACCAAAAGTGCACTTAAGCCAAAATTTTAAGCACTGAACCAAATAAAAAATATATATAAAATTCGAGATTCAGCATTTTCTTTCTGAAAAAATAATTTACTTGGAAAGAGGAAACCGGATTCAACGTATGTTTGGCCCAAAAAAAAAAAAAGGATTCAACGTATGTGGTTTCTGGTTTTGATGTGGTGGGAGAATAAAGCAACCCCACTTCTATGATTCAATGTATGTGGGCAACCCCATTCAGTGCATTGTCGCTTACCGGAACGTATTTTCCCACTTGCAATAAAAGCTTCAACTTTTTCAATTTCATACATCACCCCTTGGTTTCTCTCTCCTCTTCTATCCTCTTCAGTCTTTCCCTTCCTTTTTTGCCCTTTCAATAGGGTTCTCATGACCTTCTAGCTCTGCTTTCTCTCATGCATTCCTGCTCTCATCAGTTTTTTATCGCCATTAACGCCTCAATCGTCTTCTTCGCTATCTTTTTTGCTCTCTTTCGAGGGTTCTTTGGTGAAGAACAACGTAGATTTGACCTCCTGGGGTGTTTTGAGTTCTACCCATGTCAAAGGTCCTCGGCTTTGCCGGTGAGTTTCGAATCAATGATATTTTTGGGCTACGTTTACGATTTTGCTTGAATTTTTGTGGTATGATGTTGTTCTGAATGGTTTTTGTGATCTATGAGTAACTGAGTCCGTATTTTATTCAAAGGTAATCTCGGTTTGTTCAATTCCTGGGCTTACTTGTTCTGTTTCGGTGATTTTTTTTTAATCGAAAACCCGTCTTTGCTATGTTTTCTTGGATTTCTTAGTTATTCTAGATCTTGTAGTTGATCATGTGGGTGAGTTGCTTCCTGGGATGTTTTCATTCATTTCCCTCGTTTTATCAAGAAGCGCTATCAGGTCGCTTTAGATCTCTTTATTTGTGTGTGCTCTAGTTGATTGTTTTGTGAAGGATTCGATCCAGATGTAACCGATCCTTATGAGAGTTGATATTGGGAGTTCTGTGTCGTGTTAGTGTTCTGATTTTACTTTGATGAATTTGTCTTTTATGTTCTTGGTGATCTGATGAGGTAAAATTACGGATTCAAAATCAAATCTATATGGTGAGATAATATGGTTATGTAATTGGGTTTTATTATGCGAGATCACTTCCTAGCATAAGTGGTTTACTTGACATGCCTAACTACCCATAGTTTTTATGCAAAAAATATTCTCTGACTTGGTATATGTTTATGATTTGTTTTCTCAGGAGATGATTTTTACCCTGGGGGGTCAATATACGCTAACCCCAAAGAACCAAGTCTCTTGTTGTCTCTTGGCCGTCATGTTGACCTCTACTTTCCTCCTCAGAAAAGATCACGCATCAGTGCTCCTTTGAAGACACCAGGCAACTTGTCTCCATTTCTTTTCAGTGGAGAATGGTTTAAGGCTGAGCAGAAGCAGCAAACATCTATTGAAGTCTTGCCTGATGAATGCCTGTTTGAGATCCTTAGAAGGTTGCCTGGAGGCCAAGAGAGAAGTTCTTGTGCTAGTGTTTCAAAGCGCTGGCTTACACTTTTGAGCAATATAGGCAAGGATGATATCTGCAGCAACAAAAACACCAATGATAATAGTGGAAAGCAAGCTGATGATGAGGAATTTGGGGGTGGTGGATACCTATCTCGTGTTTTGAATGAAGAGAAGGCAACAGATGTTAGACTTGCAGCTATTGCTATTGGAACTGCTTATCGTGGTGGATTAGGTCAGCTTTCAATCCGTGGAAGTAATTTGGGTTGTGGGGTCACTAGTTTTGGTCTCAAGGCTGTTGCCCATGGGTGCCCTTCTTTGAAGTCCCTTACTCTCTGGAACCTTACAGCCATAGATGATGAGGGCCTAATTGAGATAGCTCGTGGATGTCGCCAGTTAAAGAAGCTTAACCTTCTGAATTGCCCGTTAATTACAGACAAGGCTTTGATTGCAATTGCAAAGAACTGCAATGATCTGTCTGATTTGTCTATTGAATCCTGTCCTAAAATTGGTAATGAAGGTCTGAAAGCTATTGGGCAGTTTAGCTCCAACCTCAGCTCTATATCAATCACGGATTGTGCCATTATTGGTGATCAAGGAATTGCTGGCTTGCTTTCTTCAGCCTCTTCTGTTCTGAAAAAGGTGAAGCTCGAGGCACTGACTATTTCTGATGTCTCTCTAGCTGTTATTGGACACTATGGCAAGGCAGTTACAGATCTTCACCTTAAATACCTCTCTAAAGTCAGTGAGAGAGGGTTCTGGGTCATGGGTAAAGGCCATGGACTGCAGATGCTAAAGTCACTGTCAATTACATCCTGTAAAGGTGTAACAGATGTTGGGCTTGATGCTTTAGGAAGGGGTTGTCCCAATCTTAAACGCTTGTATCTCTGCAGAAGTGCATTTCTGTCAGACAACGGGTTGGCTTCGTTTACCAAAGTCTCGTTATCACTTGAGAGCTTAGAATTGGAGGAGTGCCACAGGATCACCCAAATTGGGCTTTTTAGCATTCTTTTCAACTGTGGTGCTAAATTGAAGGCTCTCTCGCTGGTAAGCTGCTTCGGGATTAAAGATCTGAATATGGTCTTGCCGCCTGTGTGTCCTTGTCAGTCACTGCAGTCTTTATCAATTCGTAATTGTCCTGGAATTGGTAATGCTACCATGGCTGTGCTTGGAAAACTTTGCCCTCAACTGGAGCTTGTTGAATTGTGTGGGCTCAAGGAAGTTACTGATGATGGGTTTGCACCATTGCTTTTGAGCTCCAAGGCTGGTCTGGTTAATGTAAATCTTAAAGGTTGCGTCAATCTGACAGATAAAGTAGTTTCTGCCCTGGCAAATCTGCATGGAATGACTCTTGAGGTGCTAAATCTTGATGGCTGCGAAAAAGTCAGCAATGTTAGCTTGAAAGTAATTGCAGAAAATTGCACCATGCTCCGTGATCTTGATGTTTCCATGTGTGCAATCAATGACAATGGGATTTCAGCCCTTGCGCATGGAAACCTGTTCCACCTGGAGATCCTTTCTTTGTCAGGCTGCTCTTTGCTTTCAAACAAGTGTGTGCCTGCTTTGAGAAATGTGGGTGAGACTCTTCTGGGATTAAATCTCCAAAACTGCAAAGGAATTAACAGCCGTGCTGTTTGCATGCTTGTGGATCATCTTTGGAGGTGTGACATCCTCACTTGAGCAAGAAGAACCTCACTCTGCAGATGAGGACTAGTGCCGTTTATTGAACTAAGCAGCAGAAGTTTTAGACCTTTCTTATGTTACCGTTGCACAGTAGTTTTTGGGTCCATAATCTATGGGTCTTGTCATCCAGAAACTCGGTTAACTTTTTCCGGAGCAGACAGTCATATTTTTTGCAGGTTTCCTGTTACGGAAATCTGTTTCAATTTTTTGGCTCCCATGAATGGGGTGTCTCCTAAATGGCCGTCTCTCCGTGAGAACATAATGACCGTGTTCTGGAGTTAGGAATCTTTTAGTGGGAACATAATGACCGTGTTCTGGAGTTAGGAATCTTTTAGTGGTGTCGGCACCCGATGTTTTTAGCTTGTCTTTGCGTCGGTTTTGGCACCATGTCTTTTTAAGTTTCATCTTGCAAGTTTTTTTTACAACTGTTTGTCCAGTGTTGTTTACCAAATCGTGATGATGGTTTGGGCCTCTGTTTCAGTCAAATGGCAGTTGATGTAGTTCATGACTTCACAAGTCTGATATGTGGTTGCTGTTTGTCAGTTCGAGTGTATGATATGCCTTGTGTTCAGGGGCATTGGCAATGGCAGGAAGTTATACAAATTCTGCCATTACAACTCTCTCCCTTTGCTCTCAGGCCATAGGGAAGGGTTGTTTTTTTTTCTTACCATGCCCCAGTTTTCTCAGGCGTCATTTTTTATGAACTGTCAACTGTGACTTCTATATCGTTTAATCATTTTATTTGATCTGCCATTTGTGCTGTATCCCTATGTCATGATACTGTGAAAATTTATGAATAAATCGTACTGTTATAAAAATCTTAATACTGTCGTTGATTCAACAAGGGAATGTGCTGTATTTACAGGTTCAGCCTTCATGGGGGCAAGCCTTATACAGTCTTTTCTCTCTTTTTTTTTTTTTGGTGAACAAAAGGGGCCTAAGCCCAGGGAAAACAAACCGAAAACGAAAAGGCCAAGAGAAAACAATTCTCGAGGTAGAGACCCCACCGCATCAGATTGCAGAACCAGACTCCATGAGTCTTTTCTCTTCTCTATTATCATTTGTAATTTGAGTTTTTTGTATTTTATTTTATTTTATTTTTCTTATGAAAGAGTTCTTTTATTATTCTTAAACAAATAATAAAGGTAGAGGGACAAACTCACTAAGTCGTTTAAGCAAGTGTCGAGGGTTCAAATCTTGGCTAGTGTATGCAATAATCAATTGGCTTAACAGTCCCTTTAATGAAACATATTTGCAGATAATTAATCCTTGACCTGTTGAGTTGAGAGATATCTTGAGCAACAAAAATATATATATATATATATATAAAAAAGTAGAGGGACGGCACATGCAGTTCAAATACGTTATCACTTTGAGCAATTATTGATGCTCGCCCGGAAAACCCTCTTGAAGATTTATGCAATCAGCTAACAGACTGATTTGCCAATCATATTGTCACCATCTGACAATAGATTAGAACATACGTGTATGTTCTTGAAAGTTCTGAATGCTTCCTCAAAACAAAAATAGGATACGATTAGTTTGACGTCAAAATCTCATGTGGTTGAGAAAGAAGAAGATGGTTTCCACTAGAAGGGGAAAGTAATGCTGTCGTCAATCTGTAGCAATATATATATTTGCATCAGTTTATTGGTTGATTCGCAAAGGATATGGCCAATATTAGATTAATGTCGTCAGGCCTGAAAGAAAATTTCGGCTATATTCAATGATTATGGATGAGGTGATATCAGTGACTGGAGTTGGAGTGGCTGTGTACTTGATATACGATCTCTATTCTCTACAATGAAGCCACTAAATGGAAACTTTGGATGAATGCATTGCAATTCTTAAGCATTAAGAGCCACACTAACCACGAGTGTGGTTCTCGCCAAAAGAAAAAAACTACAGAAGTGTGGTTTAACTATGCCTTATTTGTTCTTCAACCAAGTAGTGAGAATTTGATTTCTACTTTTGAGTATAAAAAAAATATTCACCCATTTTCTTTTAAGTAAAAAATTCATATCGAAAGAATTAATTAATGTTTGGAACGATGCATACCTTAATTTAGAACCAAAAAAAAAAAAATACACTCACAGGAGGACTGTACTTTATAGTTGTTGGACTTGAAAACTACCTCAGATTCTCCAAAAGAAAATGAAGTATAGATATCAGACACCATTGTAGAAAAAGATTCTGCTTCTCCTACAATCAATGAATGTTGCAAGAGTTTCAAGCCTACTAAACAAGATAACCCTAGCACTCTCATCCATAAGCCCGTGACATTAAAATGTCGTGATTCGAAATGATAAAGTAAAGTATAATCTTTCAAGCATTTATTATTGAATTGGTCAATAAAAACATCAGGAACGTATGCCTTTTAAACTTTAACATCACAGATTCACATGTCATCTATAAAAACATATAGCTTTCAATCTTCAAGTAATTCATTCAAAAATCATATCACAACATTAAATTTTCTTTTGATGATTCTAAACCTGTAATTTTTATTTTATACTAAAAATATTATTTTAAAATAAATTAAGATGAAATTTTTTTAAAAAATATTAAAGCGAAAATTTGTCTAAAATCTAGTTTATTAAAGGATATCCTATTGAGGCCTAGTATGGGTGCAGGCCAACTTGTGTCTCTCCAAGTAGATATTTCACATTGAGTGAAATGCAAAGGAGATAGAACAAGGAAGGTTATTTCACTTCAGAGATCAGACTACAAATTTTCATCCACTTCAGACTCTGAAGTTCAGAGGTATCTAAGTGCTTGATCACGTGGATGGCCAAATGTGATAAGCAGTAAAGACTTGAACAGCAAATAATAACAGAGAAAGTTGTAAGACAAGTCTATATGACCCGGAAATTGGGATTCCACAACGCAAACAGTTTGTTTCATGTGACAATGCCAATTAACGAAATGTACTTTAAACCTTCCTCAAAATTTCTCCTAATCTTTTCACTAACCAGGCAATTTCTGCATAGTAGAATAACAAACTAGAGTAACCTGGCAAAATAGTTACATACATTGTTGCAAGGCAGGGAGAGTCAACCATAAGGACAAAGCAAGCACCCTTCAGAGTTTGAACTTCAAGAAACAATGCTGCTATGGACAAGATGACATCACAAACTATAATGCATTAAATCTTCAAGCCTTCATCGTCAAATTATCTTACCCATGTATGTGCCTCTTATACTCATGAGATGAATAAAAAACTGTGAAAGTGAACATCTGGTTTTGTTCCTGTTCTTTACTTAGTCTTCAGCTGCTATCGGTCCTTGAACTGGAGCAAGCTGAGGTTGCTCTTCAACCACTATATCGCCATTCACATGAGACACTGCTTCACTAGGTTCGTCTAGAACTGCATTTGGATCACTGATGTCAGGTGGGCTTTCACCAGTCTGGCTGGACAAAGTACTGTTCTCCTCATCGGCTGCACCTATCTCAGTTTTCTCTTCTCCATTTGCACTGGACAAGGCAGTGTTATCTTTGTTGGTTACACCGGGTAAGGAGGTCTTTCGGTCATTTATTGCCTTAGATGGAGTGCATGCAGTTTTTGTAATGGACGGACTAGTCCTTTCAGAATGCAGTCGAGGAGGAAGTGATCTCCGCTGCGGCTTCTTTTGATTGAGAGGTGTAACAACTTTAGCAGCGTTACTCTGAGAAACTTTCACATCTAGGCTTAAACGACCTTGTTGACCACAGCTTCCAGTGTTTCCTTCCAAATCTGTATTGACTGAACTCTTCTTTCGACCTAGCTTGGGAGATTTTGCTCTTGTAGTTGGTATCTAGATTAGCAAATAGCAATGTTCAACAAGATCAAGGAGAAGATTAGTGGCCCAGATAACAAACAAGTTCCCACAACAGGATCAAACTTATCCAAGTGCACAGTGAATAGTGAAGCAAGGAGCACAATTTCAATTCACCAGTAAAAGAAAATGATAAAACTGGAAATTTGGCGAATTAGTGCATTATTGCAAGAAATTTGAGGTCCACAAGGTTGAGGATCCCCACTTAAACATCTATTGGTAAGAGCAGTCCTGTCACCCATAAATTAATTTAAGGGAACAAGCCATCAAGGAATTAATCAAGAACTATAATTACTTGCAACAAAATGACTGGGAATATGTGAACATAGTTTGGTTCCTCATAAAGTGTTAACAAAAATCACCTATATTTTGAAAATCACATGATATGAGGAAGTCACAAGTCAATTAAAAAGTTACTTGTAAAGATTGGTGAAGGCAGGTAGCAGCAAAAGTAGGTATTCAAATTGTCCAATGAAAATCAATTTACCAACTGAAATCAGAATTAACGAGCTTCCATACATGTAGTAGTTTAAAACAAATCATATATAATATGGCAGGCTGATCCTTGATTATATAATTCTCCATAAATGATGCTTGAAACTCAGAAAATAAGTTTATCTGCAATGTTAACTTTTAATAGAATAGGCAAACTGTGGTTGCACCAGTAAGAAAAAATCAAATAAATAAACATGCAAAGCAAAGCAAAGTGATCACACGAATAAAGTGAGTAATAGCTATATAACAAATATGAATTTATTTAAAACAAGCTGAAAGAGACATGACCATTCTATGATCACAGGGTCCTTAGGGACAGGGTGGGCATAAATTTAGTCAGAAGCTAATTGATGAAGAGTGAACAGTGAGTGTAAAGCTTTGATAAGCAAAGAGTAGTCTCACTAATCATGTTCAGGAGATGATTGTATGCTCTAAATCTATGATGCCAGTGTAAGCGCAAGTGGATTTGTGTCTTTGAAATAGCAGCACGCAGAGACATAAAAAGGCACAGATCAGATACACAGATAGCATAGGGTTTTAAAGAACAGGTGCACAGTACATGTGGGGGGCATAGGTGCGTGTGCACACACACAGACACATGCCGAGACTAACCTTCTTTAACTCCACCTTAGGAGGTGGAGGCTCCTGATAGAAACTTGGCATGGGAGTTGCTTTAAACTTTAGACTCTTCCTAAGCAACTTAATCTCAGCTTCTTGGGTCTCCTATAAAATAAGTGGAAGATTCATGTATAAGGCAACATCTACAAATAACTTTTTTTTCTCATAAATTAAATTTATCACCTTTGATTTTGCTTGCAAGTTACTCTTCTCCACTTCCTTTGCATGAATTTTTTCCTCAAGTTTAGTGTAGAACTGCCCAGCAAAATAACATTTCATTTTTAATGTATAAACTTTATGTAATAGGTTTAGGAAGCAAATTGATCCTTGCAGAAGGTACATATGCCCATAAACTTGATTTTTTAAAATATAAATTAAGAGCAACACAATAGGTTACAACAAGAGTATCAAATGTTTACCTCCTTTCTTTTCTCAGCTCGTTCATCACACCTGAAACTAAATCCGTAATTAGGCAGTGTTCCCAATCTACGGGATTTGGCATCTTCTGCAGTTGTACTCCTACCAAGTGAATCAAGGACAAACCACTATATAATACAAAGAACCCCATAGAATATAAACTAACTTTTTTTATATAGAAAAAGAAGGTGAACTAACTAAACAGCTAAGGAGAATATACAAGAAATTCCCAAATTCCTGTTCACAAGCAAAAAATAGAAAAATAAAAAAGGGACAATCAACAAAAAGAAGGATACAAAGGAGATTCTGCTTCTCCTTGAGCTTCATCAAGGGGTTCTTTCTTCAATAGCTTTGGTATTTTCTTCTCCCTGAATTCAATAAATCATAGTTAAGAAGTGGAGAGCCATCATTATCAATTCTCTATGCTGTAGAATTTTCTTTCTTCAATCACTAAATGATGAATTATGAAATAATCACAGAATAATTACAAGCATCACATACATGGTTGCTTCAGAAGATGCTGCATCAGAATCTCCAGAGTGCTGAGAGAAACAAAGTGTAGAAACTATTTAGGGCAGTGAAGATATAATTTTCACTACCAAAAAGAAAAGATACAAGAAGAAATACATGGAACCAAAATCATCTGAGTGCCTCCATAACAATTGGTATATAAAACAAATGTAATAACTTAGTTTACCTTAGACATTTGAGTCTGCTTCTCATTGAAGGATCTGCTTTGAATAGGTTTTCTTGAGCGATTGTTCACAGCTAGAGTACCATTTGGGACAGCAGATATTGCCTCTTCATCTTTCCCCTTTTTCAGCCCACTAGCATGAACGCCTTTAGGACTTGGGGGCTTCACAGTCTTATTCTTAGCATGACCCTTTGATGCTCTTGGTTGTTTTGTTTCATCTGTGATTCTCGCCTCCTTTTCCTAGAATGCAGACAGATAGATGAGATTAAAATAAGGTAAAAAGGATAGTTTGATAAACCAACTAATAGATAAAGAAAACGTGCCACTTACCTTAATGTTGGTCACCTTGTTGCCGTCCCCATTGTCAATTGAGCCCCCTTTAATTTCTCTCACGGAAGAGTCATTATTATTATTACCCTCCAACTTCACAATATTTTCGAAATTTCCATTCAAAGCAACAATTTCGGCAATTTCAGTGACACTGGGGTCTATATCATTTGGGACAACACCACCCTTTCCGGAATTCAAAAGTTCTTCATGAACACCATTTTGGTGGATTGCTTCCAGGCCATCCACAGGTGAATAATTAGTTGAATCCATCATTCAAAACAGCTTCAAGTTACCTGCAAAAGTGAATTGCCACTTGAAGAAAATTTAAGACAAACAGGCATGGAGGCATAGAGCTTTAATTTATATTCTTACTAGACAAATAACAATGTCCTTCAGATGTTAATATATGAATTTCATCTTCTCCCTTTGTTAGCCAAGGACAGTTTTAAAAAGTGCCCAGACCAATTTTTGAATTTTCATTAATATTTGCCCTTAGCTTTAAGGTCTAATGGCAAGTGGCAACTCAGTGACTCACATAATTGAAGAACGGTGGGAATGAGGTGAAAAAATACTAGACCTGTCAATCAAGGGTGTGCATAAATTATTAGCAGATTAGAGGGGGAACACATCACATTCACAGGTCTCAGTACGATGTGAGGATAGATACTAAAAGACAATCCAAACCACAAGGACATCAATCGGATGAAAATACTTTAGAATCTCAGCTCGGTTGCCAAGGGCATGAAGAAAAATGAACTGGTATATATTGGGAAGTCAGGAAAGTCTAAGATTAAAGGAAGGAAGAATTCACCGAGATTCATCAAGGAGGGACCTAGTTTAAAGCACTAACTTACTGACTTGCTTCGGTCACATTTCCTCAGCTACAAAACGAACCACGCACCACCAAGTAAAAAGATAGTTGATATGAACTAATAGCCTCGTAATGGGAAGTCTAAAAGAAGGCAGGTGAACAAATCGGGGCTTACAAAATAAGGGATAAGCAAGACTAGCACCAAACCCTCATTTCCAAATTGAAAACTTTTTCTTCAAGCATTGATCTTCGCATAGGGAAACAATGCCACCAAATAACCAATATAACAAGCAAATCCATAAATTACATCAATCTCGCTTAAAAACAGAACCCAGATTGAGAAAAATGAAAATAAATCTCATCTTTCCGAACAGTTTCAGCAGCAAGCCAGCAGTTAACAAGTAAAAATTGCAGTGTGGTGCTTACCTCACCTCGAAAAGCTGAAGACAGTCAAAATGCCATCAGAAGAAAGCAGGGAGTGAAGAGATCTGCTAGAGAATGAAAAGCATAGTTAAGGACGACGACAATGACGGTGGATTTAAGGATCCGAATCCGAGCAACGAGATCCGAAATACTGAAAATGTAGACGTTTCAGATAAATTTATCTCTCTAATTAATAATTATTTTTATTTTTTCTGAAATGAGAGAAGGAATAGTGTAAGCAAGGTGGAGGGGTCTTTTATACCAGCGGTTTTCAAATCCAACTTCAGTCTTCAGGTAAGGTCGCTCTCTGTAAATGGCGAGTCGGACATTGAATTGAAGAGAGAGAAAGATATTTTAAAAGAAAAGATTTCTTTTTTTTTTTCAACACTAAATTTCATTTACTGCTTCTTACTGTTTTCACGAAAATATCAAATATGAAATATGCATGCTAAAATAGTTAACACTTTTTTTTTTTTACACACTCTCTCAGTCTCTCTTTCTTCTTAATTTACGAAATAAAGATTGAATCTTTGACAGAATAGAAAAATATAATAATGTATTTTTCTCTTTTGGAAATGGAGATATTCACCTATTTTTCAAAAGATGTTCCACATTTTTATGGTATTTTTAAATGCCCACTTGCCTTTTACAATTTATTGTCCACCTCCTTTCACTTGTCCCTTGTGTTTTTTCCCTCTTCTTTGCTTGTTTTTGCTTGAATATTTTTTTATTTGATATTTTAAATTTAAACAATTATGTTTTTTTGATAGAAAAGTGGAGCCTTTTCTTATCATTATACATACAAATTTTACAATTCAAATAATCAAGTTGTGTATAAAACAAGAAACTCATAATATGTAATTAAATTCTATACTTTATCTTATATTATATGGCTCCACCCCTTTCTGGTCGTCCATGTTTAAAACTATAGTCTATGAAATTAAAAATATGAGAAAATTTACTATTTGGTCTCTCTTTCTTTACTAAGTTAACAATTTAGTCTCTTATTATATACCAATGAAGCTAAATATATCTTATAGGGGACGTTTAGTACACAGATTATTTTTTCATTCTCGGGAATCGTATTCTTAGGAATGTGATACCCAGGAATAAAATTCCCAAGATTATAAGAATGTCTGTTTGGATGAGTTAAAATAATCNTTAAGCCGAACAAAGGTTTCAAATTTCAATCCAATGATCTATGATATTATAATATAGATTATAGGGTTTATCCCTATTTCCAAAGAATTGAAGATATTTTATATATAATTAAGAGTCCATGAATAAGAATAAACCATTGATCCAAGCGTTGGAATTGGAATACTAGAATTAGAAAAATAATATGTGAGAATATCTAAGTGGAATTGAAATGGAAAATGTTAGTGAAATGTGAGACAAATGTACAAGGCACGTGAGAGAAACAGAGAGATGAGAGGCAGAGAAGAAACACAAGAGCGTGGGAGCTATGAAAATTCATTCAATTCAGCTACTCACACTCCACACCTAATGTTCTTCTTCCACATTTGGCCTCTCTCACTCTCACTCTCACTCTCACTCTCACTCTCAACTCTCACTCTCAACTCTCACGCATTCTATGGCATTACCACGTGCCTTTGGCCCCATATTTTTTTCCTCCTTGGATTTGGATTACCTCAAATGAAATTTAAATTATCATAAAAAAAAGTTAATGATAATATATAATTTAGGTTAAAGGGTTATTTTGGTCTTAAATGTATGCCCTAATGTTCATTTTGGTCCATTATATTTTAAAATGTTCAAATTAGTTCTAAATGTTTGCAAAATGTTTCATTTTGGTCCCAACTATTGATTATGGCTTGGTTCAAGTTCAAACGTGACGAATTTAGAGTTACGTATTGTTCTCGAAAAGCACTTTCTCTATCCAGTTGGGACTGTCAAGAAACGAGGTCAAATCGATCATAAAAATAAACCTCTCATTTTATGGTTAAACAAACAAAGTTGATTATATCTCTATCGTTTCAAATTCGAAAGCAACGAATTCAGAGTTACGAATTTCTCTTAACAAGTCTTTTGAACTTGAAATGAGAGATGAGAAAAATATGATCAAATTCAATAGGTTTGGATCAAAATGAAACATTTTACCAATATTTAGGAGCAAAATGAATCATTTTGCCAACATTTAAGATCAATTTGAACAATTTGAAACGTAATGGACCAAAATGAACATAAGAGTATACATTTAGGACCAAAATAAACCTTTTACCTATATATTTATATTATCGTTCTCTAAACTCTACATAGCACACAAAAAACTTCATTTTAGAGGATATAAATTTCTTTTTCTCTCCTTCCTCACTCACTTACACATACACATGCCCATGGGCTAGACTATAACCCTCAAGTTTTTAATTTTTCTCATTATAAAAGGAACATAGTAAAAATGACGATAATTATATGCAATTTTTGAGTAATTGTGACGGAGTGAAAATTTATACTAAAAAATAATTAATACGTCAGATTTCTTATACAATTGTGTGATTATCTCGAACAAATATTTGCAATGATCGATCCCATAAGCATAATTATCGGTTGCTATCTTAGAGTCTAGACTTGTGGACCAAACTCCCCTATATATCCGGGCAATACTTTTTGTTCTATTTTGGCCATTACTTAGGATGCAGGGGCTACAAGGTTAAACAACTAATTATAAAGATAATGACGTACGAATTATTGAACTCTTCTCAACCATCTTTTGTGATTAAATCTACCCACCTACTTGAATCCTGCTCTAAATTACTCATACTTCTCATTTTCTTTCTTTCTTTTTCTAATAGTAAAATGAATAAAGTGCATTCTTGGTTTGACTATTACTTCCGGAGGGGTTTTGAGAAAGCTGGTTAGTTGAAACATTTATCCTTTCCTAGTCACTAACAAAAGCAGCTTTCCCCTCTTCTTTTATGATGACAATATTCTAAGTTTTCTTGTTTATATGTCACTTTGGAGTTTGAAGTTGAGGATATGGAACCGTGGAATTGTAACGACCGACAATATTGGAACAAGAAGAATGTAATGAATTGCTAACAAATTCTTTACTATAATAAATAAATTCGGTAATGTAGATTATGTAAATCTTGGATTTATTTGTTGATAATAGGCTCAATAATTAGGAGGTCCAAAGGACTCAGACCAGTGGCGTGCAAGCCCAATTAAGGAATCACCCAGATGTGAACGCCTCATGTCCCTTCACCAGTTGAGGACGCCAACAATTGGGCGTCCACGTGAGGGCGAATAAGGAAACATTGCCGGATTAATCAGGAATCAATCAGAGATCAATCAGGATCCCTCTGATTGATTCTCTCATTAATAGTGCCTTGCCCACTAAGGAATCCTCGCAAGAAAGGAAAGTACGTGGGAGCAAAGAATCATAATCAGATCAGCTGAAAATCACAATCAGAATCAGCCAAATCGGCTGAGATCACAATCAGCCATTCAACCAAATATGGAAAGATCTCATAAGATCACCCTAGTATAAAAGGGAAGCCCCTCACACTGGACCAGGTACGCACTCTAACCATCTTATTGAGATTATTGTGCTCAAACTCTTATTTCATCGAACCAAGTAATGCCCCCGGCCAAAACCAGGTACCAGGTTCATCATTTGTAACGTTGGTACTATGAAAAGTTGAAGACACTTTTAATGATACGATGTAAAAGTATATTATAATATTATTTTTTATATATATAACAAGAGTCTAACAAATAGAGTTTTTTTAACACAAACGATGAAAAAATGTTATATTTATAAACCTCTATTAAGGGGGAATTCTTTGTTTTACGAATTGTCATCTTTATTTTTTTCTCTCTTTCCAATAATACTATTAGATCCAAGCCAAAATCAAATGACGTAGGTGTTGAGCTTTTCAAGCTTAGACCCACAAGCACTAAAATTTGGACATATATAGTTGTTCAGTATCTTCAAATCATGTACAAAGGAGCTAAAGATGCTTTTTGAATCTTTCACCATTTTCTATCTCTTTTATGTTTCCATGTGTTTTAAGACTTCTTTTTTTTTTTTCAATTATGTCATATAATCTTGATTTGGGTGATTGCCGTCTCTCCCTGTCTCTGGCTTAATAAAGAAATCACTGTCTATCTATCTCATTGGAGATAAAGATGGAGGTAATGAACTAGGTGAAGCACAATTTCCTTAAAGTTGAAGACATATTTCGTTCAATCGCCATCATCCACAAAAAAATATTCATAAGGTGAGGACATGAAGGGCACCCTAAGTGCAAGGTTGCTAATTGATAATAGTGACATTTGGTAAGAGTCAATTTCGTACCGTCTTATCCTATTTCTATTAGTTTATTTGAGACTTCTTAATTCGTCTTCTCTAAGACATATGAGAAAGGCGATAAATTATTAGTTTAGTGGGTCACCATTTCTGGGCTCAATCATGCATCTTTGTTCATGCACTTGCTACCCTATCACAGCCACAAGGTTCATATCCCAAAACAATTACATTTCTCAGGTCACATGAAAATGGCCATAAATGCAATTAAAAGCTGTTTTGGACAGGTTTATTTTATTTATTTTTTACATAAACCAAATAAGCATGGATGTTAATATATGCATGAAAAAGAAGAGACTACATCCTTGTCTATTTATTAAGTACTACTCCCATTAAGTGGGGTGTCTCTTATAAGTCATGTCGGACGTAATTCATACCATTGGGGCAAGCCGGCAACTTCCCACTCCTAGTAATAAAATTATGATGTTATTTATTGCATTTTGTTATTCTGTCAATGCTTCTTCCACAGCTGAACTTTATTACAGTTCCGAAAGAAAAAAAAATCCAAAAACAAAAACAACTGGGACTTCTTCTAAATAAGTTATATCCTAACCAACAAAATATATGACCAACAGAAGGAGAAAAAACAGTACATAACCTTAGTGAAGGAAAGACTTCATTGACGAATGGAATGGCTGATGTGCACCGGACTTCACTTCTGAAGACAAAATCAGGTGTACATTATGAGAACGCTTTTCATAGAGCTTACATTTGGGTTTCTATGTTTTGTATTCAGAATCCATAGAAAAAAGGAACAATTAAGTTAAGGAGAACCATTAGGTTATGTATTGAGGAGTTGTGAGTTTAGGTGGGATATAGAAGACCGTGGTCCCTAACATTCCCCAAATAAGATCTTGGTGAAGTCACACCTGTTCAGAACATATTTGTAGTTTTGTACAGCCCCTAAAACATTATGGTTGTTGCGCATATTCATCAGAACCAAAATCAAGACAATCTGGCCCCTTCCGTTAACATCACACCTCCTGAATTTATAAGCTTTTCCACCTCGCGCCAGAATTCACCAGCTTGACATACGCTCTCTTGAAATCTTCAAAGAAAATGTCCACATCGTCCGCGTATATTTTAATCCATCTGAGCAATAAATGCAGTTCTATTTAGAAATGAACATTAAAATACACACTTAATTAGCAGAGACACATGCATGTGGTGCATGCGGACATTCGATTATCATGTGCAACTGATCTTCAGTCATTTATAAGAAAAGACAATATTCTCTTAAGCATTTCATTGTTCCTTTTGGGCCCTAAAGTCCTAAACCCAACTACCAACCGTTATAGAAGCACTGAAAAGGGTTATGCGTTGGCTCAGGGCCACGCTACTAGAAAATGAAATATTATATTTGTAGAAATTCTATAAATGACCAGGAAATATTACATTGGAACTTATACCCTTATCATACTGGTACTGTGCTTAATTGATGGAAAAAGTCCAGAAACGGGTATTTGCTAGAACAGTGAGAGGAGAGAGAGAGAGAGAGAGAGAAGGAAATGCTTCTCATTTTTCATAATTTTTAACTTTTCAACTGTATTTAAAATACTCTTAACATTTTATATTATAATTATAATGCCTAGCAACAAACGAACCGGGTAAATATCATATTAAGGGTAGCATTAGAGCTGTATTCAAATTAGGAATAACCTTAAGCATTCACCATCATCAACAAGTGCGTGATCAGAAGGAAGGCCAATCATACTTGTCATGCCACCTGTATAAAAGAGAACAGTAGAAGAATTTGATTAAAAAAAACGAATACAATGGATATGTTTGGCCCGCTTATATAATGGGCAAGTGATCAGGATTGATCCCCGTCATTATAGCTTGACTAACACTAAGATCAAGAGCCTCAGGTTAGACTTGGATGCCATATTAAGCCAATTGCTCAAGCCCAAAGGTCAAACGAGTCCTTTTCCTTTTCTTTTTCCCTTTATTATCAGGAGTCAGAAAGTAGTAACTACTTGCAACTTTTCTCAAAATAACAAAAGAATCTTGTAAATTAATTCAATGGATTTTCCAATTTACCTGGAGACATCCATGGTTTCTCCAGAAGAACCTTATAATATGCATTGTCAAAAGAAGTCGGACTTCCAAAACCTTTGCTCCCAATAGTGTGGGCTCCAGATAATGCTACAAGTTCTTGAGTTCTGGGAAAGAGAAGTCCCATCAACGATCAACGATGCATTAGCAAAGCAAAATATTTATGTAGTTTCTTTGTTACTTTAGGAAAAGTTCAAGGTCATGAAGAGACATCAGATTCACCCATTTTAAGAATCCATGATAGGTCATGGACGGCCAACACCACTGCCTTTAGCATCCAACTATGCATAGGCATAGCAGTAAAGATGTGAAGTTTAATATCAAATCGTTTTACTGACCCGCAGGGTAACTAGAAATGGAAGTTCATGATATCAATCACCCTTATGCAATGCAATTGCCAAAATAAAAGGGATTTCCAACTCACGAGAAGCCTTTTCTCTGGAAACATTTCTTTAAACCAGAAGCACTGAGAGATTCCTCAGGAAGCTTCCCTTCAGGATCAGGCTTCCTATCCATAAAAAAGAATGGCAATGTCATTGGCAGGAGGCACACAACCTGGTTCACATTCATAAGTTACAAGCCATGAAATAAATCCCGTTATAGTGGTTTTTTCCATAAATAAGAACAATCATTTTTAGGCATGAATATACATTTCATGAAGCATCTAATCTAATTTATCAAGTTGACACGCAATTGATTAACTGTTCATCCATCATATCCCGGAAAAACTAATTGTTAGTGTTATAATGTATACTAACTAATTAATTAGAATCTTACGATGAATCTAGCCTCCCCAGTGAAACTTGGATCTTTGGACCTCCACATACTGCAACTGCTTCAGCTCCAGCCACAGCAATCATGTCCGCCCAGGATACTGAGAGAAAACACTAGAAATGAGTTGGCCTAGACCGAATACCATCGAGATATTAAAGCAGCTGTTACCAGGAAAAAAAAACAATGACCTGGTTTTATAGCATCTATTTGAGTTTTGGCCTTTTGAAGAATCTACATTATATATCCACCAGGACATTAGCCAATAACATAAAGTACCAATCTATAACTCTATATTTGTGCAAAAGAAATTATGATTTTGCATGGAAAGTACAAATATATAGAACAGAGTTCTTGGGATAAAACATACATAAAAGAGAGAGAGAGAGAGAGAGAGAAGGGGAGGAGGAGGAAGGAGACTAAGAACAATAGATAGATAGAACATGCCTTTACAGGTTTCTTAAGTCCAGCATTTTCAGGTCTTTCAAGTTCATAGACGATAGAACCATTCATACCACCTGCAGTAACATTAAATATGAAATACTTGTATTAAAAACCTTAGAAGCATGACAAAAGAGGTAGTTATCTAAGAGATAATGTTCCTCATTTTCATACCTGTATTATCATCCATTTCAAAGGTCCCAGCGTCGTGGAAAACCAAACGAAGCACACCAGGTGCCTTTACCTTTGACAATACCTTGCCGACCTCTTCTTTTATGAGCAGATATTCCTTTGTATCTGGCCTTAAACCGAGGTAGAAAAGTAGCACAGATATGAGTATACATACAACATGGAAAGATGGTGCACGGACTTAACTAGGTTGTACTTTATTATGAATTATTTTGTTCAAATTGGCGTATACAATATATTTAGAAGTTAGAACAACAATGAGATTTATTCATTTAACCATTATAAGGCCAAAAGGCCAGTAACCAAAGCATTAGGTGCATCAGCAAGTTACTGAGTTAGTGTTATTATTCCTTCAACATCGATGAGAGCGTGCAACGTTTTTGTTACAAAACTAAAAGAAGGAAATACTGAAGATAATAGTGAAGTAGGACTACAAGCTCGAAATAATGAAGAAAATTAAGTTGAATCATGTAGCAAGCAAGGAAGGAATGCACCTAAATGAATCAGATACTATATCACAAGCTTGGAGGTGGTAGGCATTCAGTTAACTGAAACTATGCTACTATAACTCGAGTCAAATCCCATGCGTTTAGCTTCACTAATCACAAGAGTTTAACAAGAAACAGGAAATTATACACGAGATGGAAACAAAAATCAATAAATAAATAAAGAGAAAAAGAAGAAGCGCTCATCTTACTGGATCGCATTTGCTCCAGGACAGTCCATGATTTGAGTTAAGGGAAGGAGACATGGTAGCGTTGCTATAAATAGTAGCCCTCTCCTTGTGCTTGCTGAAGCCGATACGCCAATTCGACCTGTGTGATACGAGCAAGTAAATGCAATAAATACAAAAGCTATTCGAATCCTGACAATATTAAGCTAAGCTCAGAGAGATTAGTTTCACCGGAAACGAACTCCTCGGTCTTGTGTGAGCGAAATTTGATCGCCGATGAAGACGGCCGATGTGATTTGGCGGGAAAATTGATTTCGGAGAAGGGAGAGGAAACAGTAGAGCAAAGCAGAGAGTGGGTAGAGATGGAGATAATTGAAGTCATATCATCACTGGACGGTGGAGAATGAATGAGTGAGAAGCGCCTTCTCCGTGATTCTTTATTTTGCTAATCCTTCTACTACTAGAACTAGAATGAGGAAATTACAGAAGTGACATTAACTTCTAGGGGTGTTCCGGGTTGGGTTGGGTTTAAGGCGGGTTGGTTCGGGCTTACTAATTTATTTGGCGGACTGGATTGGATTGGGCTAAAGAAAATAATTGAGTCAACCCAAANTTGGCCCAACCCAATGAACACCCCTATTAACTTCGCGGGAGTCCTTTTTTTTTTCCTTATTTTTCTTTGGCCAAAGTGCAAATTTGATCGCATATCTTTTTCTTAGCTTTCAATTTGGTCCTGTATCTTTTTTTGTTGCAGTTTTGATCATATATCTTTGCAAAAGGTCTCAATTTTTGCCTCATATCATTTTTGGTGTCATATCTTTTAGGGAAGTTGCACAATTAGTTCCATATCTTTGCAAAAGTTTGGAAAGATATGAGACCACTTTTAAACCTAACCTAAAGATATAAGATCAGTTCTTCAATTAACCCAAATATATGGGACCAAATCTGCAATGAAAAAAGATATGAGACCAAATTAGGACCTGGCCAAAAGATATAGGACAAAAATGCAACAAAAAATGGGACTAAATTGAGAACTAAGCAAAAGATATAAGACCAAATTTGCACTTTAGCCTTTTTCTTTCTATGCTTTTTTTTTTTACTTTTCATTGACCACATGAGATAAGTTTTTTTTTTAAGACTTTAATAATCATAATTAAAACAAAAACTTGTTAAATTTGATAATTTAAAGAACATTTTAATTAAAACATAATTTTTTTTATTATGAATATGAGATAAGTTAAATTATGAATATTTTAATAAAACTTAATTATATTTCATATTTAATAAAAAGTGATGTTCAGTTATCAATTATCCTTACACTTGAATAAAAAAAGTTAAGAGAAACAAGTGCGCCATTATGAATAAACTTGTGATAATGATTTCAAATGTTCAAACTTGTAAACCTTAAAAAAAAAAAGGTAACGAGAAAGTGCAAGTGCAAGTGTGCAGGTCTCACTAATACTCTAGAAGGCACATTTGTTTATTTGTGTTTATTTATTTAACTGATTTCCTTTCTCATTTTGACAAACCTGACAGCCGAATATGAACGAGGGGGACTGATTAGAAATGCCCAAAACATAATTGAATATTATTGAAGGTAAAATTACAAAAGGCGCAGCTTCAATCCCCAACAACAATTAACAAAACTGAACAGACCACGTAAGAGATTAATTAGAAAAGTCCAAAATGTAATCAACACTTAGCATCAGCTAAATTTGTTTGTGTTAAAGTGTTGATTACATTTTGGACTTTTCTAATTAGAATACCAAGTCTAATATCTTAGGTATAGCAAGTGAATGAAGATTATGTATGATTTATGTGATGCGTGGGAATTCAGTTCATAGTACAAAATTTGAGTGACTTATCATAAACACAATGTTTAAGCCCTATACAAGAACAGCTACTAAGAAAAAAATAGGTAGATTTATTGTTATCTTGGGCCTGAAAGCCGAACTGCAGATAGATAAGCATCACTATTACAATCTGATGGTCCTGAGGATGTGCCACCTTCGCTTATAGATTTGAAAAAAGTTGAGTAAAGGCGAGAACCCAATGGAGAACATGTTGGTGGCTTAGGAACAGTACATAGACCCTCAAGCATTTGAACCACTTTGGTCATGGAAGGCCTCAGAGACATGTCTTCCTGTATGCACCACAATGCAACCTTGATGGCAATATGAAATCTTTCATCATTCTCATCTATTCTGAGCTTGGAATCAAGTATGTCTTTCAACTTCCCTTCTTCCATCATCTTGAAAGCAAAAGATGGGAAATGAGATTTCTCTGAACTTTCATTAGGATCATAGTTTTTCCTTCCTCCAATGATCTCCAGCAACACCATCCCGTAGCTGTACACATCACTTTTCTCTGATATAGCATAGTTTGTGATCCATTCTGGTGCTAGATACCCTCTGGTTCCTCTTAGTGTTGTGAAAACATGGCTTTGTTCGCGAGTCATGAGCTTAGCCAAACCAAAATCTGAGACTTTGGCTAAGAAATTATCATCCAGAAGCACATTCTCTGGCTTGATGTCACAATGAACAATCTTTGAGTCACAATCTTCATGCAGGTAAGCCAACCCTCTGGCTGTCCCAATAGCTATATTAAACCTTGTATCCCAATCCAATAAAAACTCTCCTTTGTTCTTCTTGAATATCCATTTGTCCAATGAACCATTTGCCATGAACTCATAAACAAGAAGCCTATGGGATCCTTCAGCACAGAATCCTTTAAGCCTAACCAAGTGGTGATGATGAATGCTGCCTATGATGCTAACTTCAGCCCTGAATTCTTTCTTTCCTTGGCCTATGCCTTCCAGCTGCTTCACTGCTAGTAGTGTCCCATCTGGTAAAACCCCTTTATAAACCGATCCAAAACCACCATGCCCAAGCTTCTCAGAGAAGTTTCTAGTAGCTGTTTCCAGATCTTTGTAGCTGAAACGAATCGGCATTCCGGCTAAGTTCTCCAAGAAATTGTCCTCTTCTGAACTCCCTCTTGGAGACTCAGGCAGTTTTTGCTTTCTCCTGTAGCATCGAAATCCCACATAGAGCAAACCAAAAATGACAACCAATGTTGTTATGACAATAACCAGAACAACCATAGTGTGCTTATTATTACTGTTGCCTCCATTACCCCCACCATTGCCAGAGCCAGTGCCTCCAACCTTAATGTAAGAAACAAACCCAGAATTTGTATTAGAATTCTCGAAGCTTCCTATATTCTCCAAGAGGAAACAGTTCCCTGAGCTGCTTTCAAAGAACATGGCAAGACATGAGCAGTTTCCTAGGCAGGAAGCCTTGCAACCATTCAAATCAGTCTTGGAAGATGGTTGAAGGAAATCAAGCGCGAAATAATTGAGTCCTTCATCACCTTCCACGAGCTGTATGGAAGCCTTAGAGGCAGAATCACAAGGAGAGACAAACCCTGGTTTACAATTAGGATGAGAGCTAAGAACAGAAGGGCAACGACAGTGATTATTATCACCTGAGCATATGTAATAAGGATCACAAGGCTCTGGGGTACTGCAAGAATCTTTTGGGATTCTTGTTGGTGAGGTACCACTTGAAGCTCCACTTTTGAGATTAGAGAAAGTGATGAAACCATCGCTTCCTAAAACAGCAACCCAAGTTGAATTTGTGGCTGTTGAATCACCTTGTGCAAAAATAAACTGCCATAACAAGGACTTGCTTGTATCATAGAACCTCCAGGAATTTTCACTAATTGAAGCCAAAGCCACGGAATTACCATCTTTATTGATGACTTTGCGGCTATCTTTCTGCATAGACCAATAAGGCTGTGGCTTTTGAAATCCAGCATAGAGAAGTACATCACCAGATTGGATCTCAAGAACATAGGTTAAGTTATTTGAGTTAGATTCACTGATGAGTTTCATTCCTTCAGTGAATTCCTGCGTTGGCAATAAGGTATCTGTGGGATGGTTGAAACTCTGCCACACAATGGTACTATCATTTGTTAATAAAACCAAGTTTCCTGTGTCTTGTAATACCATTGAAGAGACTCCTTTGTTCTTTGTATCTGTAGACCAAACCACTGTGTTTCCTCTCTGTAAGAAGGCATTTCCTGTTTGATCAAACGCGAAAGGATCGGAATTTCGGACAGGGAGGCCTCTGTTTGCTGTCCAAACCACTGTGGAAGTGTCCGTGTAGACGATTACTAGAAGGAACAATGTGGTGTCGTTTTGAGTGGTGATGAAGCCGAAGCTGAATTCTCCATTGTTTGAGACGAGAAATAAGCCGTTCCTGTCAATCCAATTCATTTCGGAGCCTCGAAACCCAAGAGAGATCTTGCCCACGCTTAGATTGCTAGCCACACAGATTTGAGACAAGAGGAGGATAGAAAAACATAGAGTGACTGTAATATGGATGAAAGAGAAAGAACATGGTGTTTCCATGGCTACTGTGTGTCTCAGATAACCTATGACTTAATCGAATCAGAATTTTTCAACCAAACCCTTTGGGAATTGATGAAACTACATGATTGTAGGTGGTATCGTATGAAACATACGACCAGAACACCGAGGAAGAAAACGAAGAAGTTCTTATTAAGGTGAATTTTGCTCAATTTCGAGGCAGAATGGAGAAATGAGAAAGCGTAAACCTCAAAAATGAAAGGGAATTGTGGGCAAAATATGAACACAAGCAAAAGTGTTGAATTGCTTACAAAAGAATTGGCTGACAAAAAATTTGCAGCATCTTCTGAATCTCCTTGGTTCTGATTTCACACCAAAGGGAACAGCCTTGAGAACGACGGGTAGAAATCAAAGCACATCCACTTAGAAGATTCATAAAGATTATCCAACTTGGAAAGTCCACGAGCTAGCGCAGAGACAATAAAGGAAGGAGGAGGTAGGACCAATTGAGATTGAGAGCAGGAAAGAGAAAGTGGGTGATAATTACAACTAGAGGGTACTATTGATTTGACCATAAAAACGAGAAAGCAAGCTGGAAAGTAAGAGAGAAGCTTAATAATTATGAAGGTAGCTGCTAACTATTAATGAAGTTGAGGAGAAATGAGAAAATGAGAGAGAAAGGTGGCTCTAGCTAGCTCTAAGCTTTGATAATGATAAGTTTGTTCTGTTAGAGAAAGGAGAAGAAAGAAGTGGATTTGCTAGAGACAAGGGTGCTATGGCGTTTTCCTAAGTTTGTTTGTGCTTGTGTCATAAGGTTGAGAGATTTGAGGTTGGCTGTGTCTTTTAAGGAACTGTAAAAAAGAAATGGTTTTTAGGTGTACTGGAGGTTGACGATCCATAGGACGGATCCAAGATCCAATATGATTCAATATTGTTCATTAAATTTTTGGGGAAAGCGTTGCAGAGTTTGTAGTTGGTGTTAATAGATTGAAAAGAAATAATGAAATAAAGAAAAGGTTGATGATTGAGTTGTTAAAAAAAAGAAAGGTGTTGAATTTTGGATTGAAGGGTGGTAATGGTATTGATTGAAGGCCACTTGGAAGTATTAAATGCAAATGGAGAGAGTTGGAAGAATTCGAATGTGAGGACAGCGTCAATGTTTCTGCAACTAACTCATGCTCATACTCATCCTCATCCTGGCAACACTGTTTGACATAGTTGAATTGGTGGGTCCCTCCTAATCTTTCCTAACATTTTTTTCCCTCTTTTTGTTTAAAACTCTCAAAATGATTCTAAATAAATGAGATAGATTTCAAATTAGTCCTAAATGCTTGATTTATTTCAGATTGATCCCTTCTCTCTTTTTCTTTTTTGGTTCAGAATATTTATATCTTATTGAAGAAATGAAAATGAAGTTCTACCATGATATGGATCACAGCCAGAACAAAATTGGTACAGTAGAATGATGAAGTAACAGAAGGTTCTAAAATTGTAGGTAAGCTATTTGTTACCTTGATCTATGATTTGAAAAATTCGTTGTGGTTGTTAGAGTTTACTAAAGGGAATATTAGGATTTGCATTTTTGCTATCCGATGTGGGGACGAATCAAGTGAAAAGTTGTCTAAGCCCTTTGGTTTTTGAAGACGTCAGAAAAGGAAGCTTCGCCCAATGGAGAGGCGTGGTTAAAGTCAATACTTTGCATTTTGCAAGCTGTGCTGTGATATTCCCTCATTACTACTTCATTAGTTTAACATCGTAGGGGTAAGATTAGTAGGGTTTAGGTCAAAAACCATTAAACCAAAAAAAGAAAAGGGAGATTAAAAGGTTCGATTAGGATTTTCACAAAATCGAAAGTTGACAACATTTTTAAAAGTCACGGACTTAAATAACATTTTTCTCAAATGTAAGTATGTCAATATATCATGTGAGTTCAATTTTGATTTTCTTTTGTTCTTTATTTTTTTCTCTGGAAGGTTTCATATTAATGAAGTGATATAGTATGAATGGTCAGTTGGTCTATATGATTAACCATAATCCAAATTTCTACAAGTATGAATATCTCTTTTCAATAAAAATCTCTCAAGGAATGTTCCGTGACGAGATTCGCAATGTACCACACCACAAAACAAAAATATTTGTTTTTAAACAATTTAATCTTAAAATTGAATTATGCTGACAATCAATTGAAAAACATGTTTTGAATAAATTAAAGAATTCTACCAATAAAAAAAAATTAAAGAAATATTAAAATAAAACATGAAAATTAAATTTTTATTTTTATTTTTTCAATCTGGACACCCATGATGTCCATCTTCACATGAATCTGGCTGTAGAAGCCTGATGGTACTTTAGAATCTGTCACTGACACGTATATATATTAAAAAAAATTGTTATTATAAGCAGAATAATTAGGAAATCCGAAAATAAGCTGAATTATAGGGATACGGTAGACTCGAGTGACGTGAATGAGTTCACTCGGAAAATATCAAATATGAATGCATTGTTAGAATGTGATTGAGAGATTTGAGAAGAGGATGAATGAAATATTGAAGGCCTGTGCCTGTTGGACACATACCCACCGTGGCTTCACCAACTCAGACAAGATCCTCTTTTATTGTTATTTTCTCTCTCGCCCATGTTTTATATTACCACTTAATATATCATGCACTCATTTACACATACTTTGCACTCTGCTCTGNTGAATTGGTCATTATGAATTATTGCTTTGATAATTTTAAAAAAAACTGTAATTTATTTTAATTTCTGTACAATGTTAGTTTATTTTAATATAAGTGTTTATGATATGTGTATAATTTTTCATATTATAATTTTTATAGTGCGAAAGGTGATCACTGAATTAAAATCAATAAGATGTTCTTTTATAATAGATTATAGTATTGTGAATGAAATAGTTGTGGTGCTAAAATATTATCATGTGGAAAAAAAATATATTAATTTATTGTAGATTTATACATTATTATGTGAGAATGTATGTTTTTATAAATTAAAAAAATAGTGGGGGTCAAGGGAGCTTGAATAAGTACCCTAAAAAAATTGTTTTATATGTGTGTTATGAAATGAATTTAAATTAAGTAATTTTTTGGTAAATATTTGTGTCATGAGTTAATTGAGAATTAGCTTGTTAAGAGCTTGAATTTTATATGCGCATGATTTATTATTTTTGGTACAAGCTCAAATGGGTTAAACGAAATATGAAATTTGTTTTTTGAGAATTTTAGTATTTAAATTTTAGTGAAGAAAATTTTTATTGCCGACATGGAAAAAGAATCTAAGCTTAAAGCTTTAGCATTAACAAGCGAAGAGGCTAGAAAAAGTAACCTGAGTCCTTTGTGGAAAATATTTTTCACTGGTATTTTGTGATAGTACTTTGAAATTAGTACTAACTCTATATTGGTTTAATCCAAACTCATAGAAAGAAAATATGTTATTATGTGTTATGAGATCATATCTCAATAATGGTACCATTCATGAGAATTATGTGAAGTTAAAAAATTGTGTAGTGGCCACTTACAAAAACTTTACGTAAAGAAATGAGTTTGGAATACATCGAGGGGGATGAATGTTTTTAAGCCCATAGGATTATAAGCAACCTATGAGGAAACCCTACCTTGTGATTAGAGATCCTAATAACTTGGTTCAAAGGGAAAAACAAATCATAGAATGGTTGTTGGTAAGTGCACAAATTTTTTGTACTCATCCCTATGGTGTATGTGCATTTTCCTGCAATGAATATATGAGGTTGAGTTTTAGAAACTCTTAATGAAATCTGTAGCTCTATAAGAGTGGAGTGTCACAATTGCAGGAGCACTCTTGACAGAATTCACCTATGGAATGTGGGAGTGGGGCCGCTCCTAGGGGAATATTCAGGGCGTATTCTCCGAACACATTCATGAACAGGATACGCACATGGCCGCGTAACGTGCGGGCTAGGGCTCATTAATTGCACCTGGATTATTATGTGCAATATATGTATCTTGTCTCCCCTAAGCAGTCATAGTTCAAGGCGAATACCACTATCGGCTCTGGATCAAGATATGTATTTTTGCTAAGTATAGATTCAAGGCAATACTAGCTATATATATTACGGATAATAGTCTATCTCTATCCAAGTATATAAAATAAACTATATAAAATAAAGTATATAAAATAAATTAAATAAAAATTAAATAAAAAAATTATATAGTATTTTATAATAATAAGTGGGGGATTGTTGGATATTATTATAAAAT
>QANZ01044841.1:454964-472507 GCA_003254925.1 Chamaecrista fasciculata | reverse complement strand
ACCTAAACGGGCCGGACCGTTTAGTCCACGGGCTAAACGAGCCGGACCGTTTAGGCCCGTTTTTAAACGGGCCAAATTTTTTAAGCCCAAGCCCGCCCATTTAGCGGGCGGGCCGGGCCGGCCCGCGGGCCTAAGCCCGTTTTGACAGTGCTAGATGCATGTATGAAAGGGGGCTGGCTGATAAGCCAACCTCCCCGCTGCCGTGAGTGCCATCTCTTGCACTGGAGTCCAGTGCAAGAAAGACTTAATTTTTTGTTTTAAAAAATTTAAAAGATAAAAGAAAAATATTAAAGCTGGACATAAGTAGGATTCGTCAGTCACGAATGATGTCAACATTGGATAAAACCAAACGTCACTACTGATTTAGAATAACAGAGAAAAACAAAGGCAATATCTTCTGCCACAAAAAACAATGTCTGTGAAATTTGAAGAGTTTCACCTCTTTCAGATAAAATTGAGGCCCCTCAGAGTAAAAAAAAAAAAAAAAAAGTTAAAGAGCATTTTGGTCTCATAAACTTTCGTTAAAGTTTCAATTTAGTCTAATAATATTTTTTGTTTGCAGTTTTAGTCCCATATCTTTGTAAAAAGTTTTAGATTTGGTCTTATATCATTTAGTCAAGTTGCAGAATTGGTCTCATATCTTTGCAAAAAGTTTCACTGTCAGTCTCAACTAATCCAAAGATATGGACCATAAAAAAAAAACCCATTTGACCGGTGGTTCTTAAGCAACTGGGCGGTTGGACCATGGTTCAGCGGTTCTTAAACGGTTAAATCCGATCCAATTGTTAATTTAGTTTTTAAGATCAGACCAACTCGTTTTTCTCATTGATTCGCGGTCAGACCGATTAGACCGTTCGGTCCAGTCTAATTTTAAAACACAATTTATAAACAATGGTGTTATCCAGAGTTTGGTGCGCACTTTAAATATGAAATTCTTAAAGTTTGTGTTCGGTAACGTTCTTAAAGTTTGTGTTCGGTAACGTTGTACATGTATGCTTCTCATTTTCAACGATCGATCATTGTCGTATCTCCAAACACAAAATTCAAATCTGGTTGGATTTTTGTACTTTTGTAAATCTCAGAATTTACTCCTCCCACATGCTTCGCACAAATCATGTTTTTTTAGCAAAAAAACAAATTTAAAGTGTTCGAACTAGATCTAGATTTATGCATGACAAATGCATTTTTGAACGAGGGCGATTCTTGTGCTTTAACCCACTCAAAAACCTCTATATACTTAATTTAATTTATATAGCTTAAAACTATTTAAAATCTTCTAATTAGTTAAATGTTGAACTTTCTCTGTTTCTCAGTTCCATTATAATCCGTTACCCTCCTACGCGCGCCATTGAAATTGAACAGTAACTCTTTGGTTGTATTTTTCGGGAAAACCAAGATCGTAGGAGCTAAGAGGCAGGTAATGGTAATGGTAATTTTAATTTAGAGAAAACTTACTCTTTGGTCTCTCAGTTTTTACTGAGTCAACGATTTGATCCCTTATTTATTGAAATAGACTACTCAGTCTCTCATTTATCATAATCGTCAACTATTTAGTCCCTTCATTAAATTACTTGATGATGTGAACGTTAAATGCTTACATAGCACGCATTAAATGTTACTTAAATCAACTGAACCAGACCAACAAACACAATTAATTCAGTCTAAAATTGAGTCAGACCTGAATATTTGTCATATACGTGAAGCTTCATAAGGCATAAACTATTGAAGCATTTCCAAATCTCAAACCCTAGGTGGTCCCAAATAGTTGAATATGTGGCATTTGACGTGTCGCATGTGCACTTAATGGTTAGATCATCAATATCGTTAACAGAGATATGCTACAGGGACTAACAAGTTGACATTTGTAATTTTTGGAGAACCAAATAAACTATTTCAAAAATGTAAGGACCAGATAGTTAAACCTGCGAAAAAAAATAACCAAATAGTAGGTTTCTCTTTAATTTATATCATATAATCAAGAGCAAACCTCCTTTTTGGTCCCTCAATTGTTACTGAGTCGAGGAATCGGTCCCTCAATTGTGGGAAACTACAACTCAGTCCCTCAATTGTACAATCCCGTTTACGTTTTGGTCCCTCACGTCTACTCCGTTAGTGATAGAGGTGTTAAGTGATGACGTGTCACCGTTATCTGCTTAGGTGGCCGTTAAATGCTTAGTTGAGGGACCAAATCCTCGACTCAGTAACAATTGAGGGACCAAAAAGGGAGTTTGCTCAAATTAGTATCCAACTCATTTCCACTTGACACCTCATTAAAACTACTCTCTTGCAATTTGGTCCCAAAACCCCTAAATCCCCTAAAACTTTTTTTTAATCCTCTTATTCATCTTTTTCATCTTCTTCATTCATTTTAGTCCCAAATGCTAAAAATAAAATTGTAAAGTATCCCAAAACCCTTCCAAACATTCCAATTTAGTCCTTAAATGTATTAAAAACCCTAAAACTTAAGCCCCAAACTCTAAACCCTAAATCCTAAAATCCTAAACTCTAAACCCTAAAACCCTAAACCCTAAATTCCTAAAATTGTCAAGTGTCCCAAAACTCTTCCAAACATTCCAATTTAGTCCTTAAAAGTATTAAAAACCCTAAAATCCTAAAACCCTAAACTCTAAAACCCTAAAACCTAAAATCTAAAAACCCTAAACCCCTAAACCCTAAATCCTAAACCCCTAAAAAAACTTCTCTCTTGCAATTTGGTCCCTAAATCCTACTTTCCTCTTCATCATCTTCATCTTCTCATCCACTCCAAACCCCAAACCACAAAACCCTAAAACTACACAACCAGAAATCACCAAAGATTACACAAGTTTCATCAATTCATCAATTCTTGATTAAAAAAAATTAGTTCATCATCAGTTCATATCATCATCATCATCATTCATCAGTTCATCATCCAAAAATTAAAAAAAAAAATCAGTTCATCATCAGTTCATATCATCGTCATCATCATCATTCATCAGCCGAAAAGCTCTCGTGGCAGCGAAGGAAGGAATCGAGAAGCTTAGAGACTCATGAGAGAGAAAGAAAGTCGCGACAGAGTGAACATGTGGCGTCGTTGAGCTTTCCATGGAGTGAACCTGATGGTCGCGACGGAGACTCAAAAGCGAACGGTCAAAATGGGTAAATGACGACGGCGACGACGAGTTTTCATCATCAGTCGCAGGCATTCTCTCGGAATTTCTTCAAAATCGAAAGAAACCCCAAACTTTCTCCCCCAATTCAAATTCGAACCCTAAGAAATGAATGAATGTATCTCGTGACGCTTAAAATGGTTGTGAACTTGAAATCAAACCCAGAAATTGAAGAATCGAGCGAGAGAATGTTTAAGGATTTGAAGAATCGAGCCATTTTGAAGTTTGAAGATTTGGTTGAAGCAATTGATGGAGATTGTGCCCTAGGGCCAATCATTTTATTTATGTGTTATTNTCGATCATTGTCGTATCTCCAAACACAAAATTCAAATCTGGTTGGATTTTTGTACTTTTGTAAATCTCAGAATTTACTCCTCCCACATGCTTCGCACAAATCATGTTTTTTTAGCAAAAAAACAAATTTAAAGTGTTCGAACTAGATCTAGATTTATGCTTGACAGATGCATTTTTGAACGAGGGCGATTCTTGTGCTTTAACCCACTCAAAAACCTCTATATACTTAATTTAATTTATATAGCTTAAAACTATTTAAAATCTTCTAATTAGTTAAATGTTGAACTTTCTCTGTTTCTCAGTTCCATTATAATCCGTTACCCTCCTACGCGCGCCATTGAAATTGAACAGTAACTCTTTGGTTGTATTTTTCGGGAAAACCAAGATCGTAGGAGCTAAGAGGCAGGTAATGGTAATGGTAATTTTAATTCAGAGAAAACTTACTATTTGCTCTCTCATCTTTTACTGAGTCAACGATTTGATCCCTCATTTATTGAAATAGACTACTCAGTCTCTCATTTATCATAATCGTCAACTATTTAGTCCCTTCATTAAATTACTTGATGATGTGAACGTTAAATGCTTACATAGCACCCGTTAAATGTTACTTAAATCAACCGAACCAGACCAACAAACACAATTAATTCAGTCTAAAATTGAGTCAGACCTGAATATTTGTCATATACGTGAAGCTTCATAAGCCATAAACTATTGAAGCATTTCCAAATCTCAAACCCTAGGTGGTCCCAAATAGTTGAATATGTGGCATTTGACGTGTTGCATGTGCACTTAATGGTTAGATCATCAATATCGTTAACAGAGATATGCTACAGGGACTAACAAGTTGACATTTGTAATTTTTGGAGAACCAAATAGACTTTCAAAAATGTAGGGACCATATAGTTAAAACTGCGAAAAAAAACCAAATAGTAGGTTTCTCTTTAATTTATACTAGAATGAGACCCGTGCGTTCGCACGGGTTTTCTGCTGTCAATTTATATAATTGAAAATCCTCAGAATGTAACTTGTAAATCAACATATAAGGTAATAAGAACTTGACAATATCTACAATTTCACAATACTACTGTCAAGGGAATGAAGGGTCTGTAAAATCAATATGCTTGCTTTGTCATCAATCAACACAGAAAATCGTGTAACATTCTTATTTAGGTCTATAACATAATGCCTCTCATCTAATCATAGAGGTCTTCCTCAAGCTAAATGAGAACTGAAAAATGTCACACTCCTTAACATGGAACCTTATAAAATTATGGCATTGCAGGTCATCAACTTCATGTAAGCATGAACCCGCGCATATAGAATATGATCAATTCTTGTCCCAAAATTAAATACTTCTGCTCCTGTGTTTTGTGGCCAACAGGTGTATGCATCCCTTACGCATAAAATCTTATTATCAACCGAGAACAAACAATCTTAATGCCAATGCTTTCATGGTCATGAAACTGAAGATTAACTGCACAAAATTGAAAAACAACAACTAAAATTAGAAAAGGAAAATGAAATATGATACCTATAACACCAGCAATGCACATCAATGTGTTAACGTGAAAATTATAAAATATATATATATATATATAATAACAGTAAAGGGGCTATTGATTGTTTTCAAAAGTCATTTTGATAAAAACAAAATTTATCAGAACTCGGGAGAATTTAACAAGTTGACATTTGTAATTTTTGGAGAACTAAATAGACTATTTCAAAAGTGTAGGGACCAGATAGTTAAAACTGCGAAAAAAAAAACCAAATAGTAGGTTTCTCTTTAATTTATATCATATAATCTAGGGGTGGCAAATGGTTGGGTTGGATTGGTTTTGGGTTGGGTTGTAAATGGTTGGGTTATAAATGGGTCATTGACCCATTTATGACCCATTTATATTTTCTAAATGGGTCATGGGTGAGTCATGACCCATAAAATTAAGGGTTGACCCAACCCAACCATAAACCCATCTTAAAATAT
This sequence comes from Chamaecrista fasciculata, assembly GCA_003254925.1. Lineage (NCBI taxonomy): Eukaryota > Viridiplantae > Streptophyta > Magnoliopsida > Fabales > Fabaceae > Chamaecrista > Chamaecrista fasciculata. The sequence continues at coordinate 467,083 of QANZ01044841.1, read as the reverse complement.
TTATATTATTTAATTTATAAACTAATTAATTAAAATAATTTTTAAATTATTTAAATTTAAGACTAAATAGTATTTTTATTCAGATTTTGGACTGATTGACAGTTTCCACCTTTTTCATATTTTCAAAAATTACATTTTGACACCAGTTTTTTNNGAGCAAACCCCCTTTTTGGTCCCTCAATTGTTACTGAGTCGAGGATTTGGTCCCTCAACTAAGCATTTAACGGCCCACCTAAGCAGATAACGGTGACACGTCATCACTTAACACCTCTATCACTAACGGACCAGATGGAGGGACCAAAACGTAAACGGGATTGTACAATTGAGGGACTGAGTTGTAGTTTTCCACAATTGAGGGACCGATTCCTCGACTCAGTAACAATTGAGGGACCAAAAAGGGAGTTTGCTCTATAATCAAATCTGTGTTATTTTTATGGGTCTAAACTCTAAACCCAGAGTCTAACTTACCAAACTGATCCATTTACAACTAACAGTAACATCCCAAAACAAGAACAAGCCCAAACAGAAAACGAGAGCAGACAAAAATGGATACGATAGGATATTGGATAGATAGCACGTGCTTGCGTGTACGTTGTTTTTTTGGCCAGAAATTGGGTGTGTGGTATTTTAAAGGGAAACAATGACGTGGCGGGTTGAGAACGAATAATGATGTGCCAACCGGGAAATGAAGGTCACGTGACTGAAATCTGAAAGCAGCAAGCGTGTGCTGTGATAAACGTGTGTAGACCGAATCGGCCTCTCACTCGGAAAGAAAGAAAGAAGAAAGAAAAAAAAGAAAGAGATACGACTTGTTCCTCCCAAATTTTGCATTGTCCATATGGGACATATAAAAATTGAATGCAAACAGCAGTTTAGCATAATAGTATCTGTCTGACACACATATCCCAAATTAACACCACTTTCTATAATCCCATGGCTTCATCGTAGTACTAGAGATCAGAGAGACAGAGAGAGATCAAATTCAGAACATCAAAAGAATTAACAGAACATACATCATGAAGATGAAGAACTGGACACTAAGGTTGTCGACGAGGGCGAGCGACAAGTACGACGTGAGGCTTAACCGATTGAAGTTAGAATTGGGGCTTTTCGGAGCGAGAGTGAGAGGCAATGAAACGATGGCCGTTGATATTACTGCTAAACCCATTTCTTCCAATTCATCATCATCTCCTTTTGCGCTTCCCTTTCGTGGAAGCTCTAAACGACGTGCCGTTTTCACCACCGACCGGAGATCACTCAGAAAAGCATCCTCTCTATCCTGGCACGCTCGCGACCTTCGCGATTTTCATGTCGTCGTTTCAGATGCTGCCTGCGACATCGCGTTTCTTGTCTTATATGTGAGTTTTCTTTTTTCTTCTTTTTTTCTTAAATTTTTCTAGTTATTTACGTCTATTATTTTGGTTTGACTGTGTTTTGTACGGGAATTGAAATAAAATGCAGGAAGAGGGGAGCGAAGGAAAAGTCAAAGCTAAAATGGCGGTGGCCGGAAAAGTGTCGATGAAGCTGACGGTGGCGGAGTTACTGGTGACGGAGTCCAATTCTCAGATTCATAGAAAGCTTCCAATCAATTTGAGAGTCAATGGTCTCTGCATCGAAGCCACCCTTTCGGTACGCTTCTTCTTCATTTTCCTCCCCCTCCCCTATTTATTTTATTTTTTAAATAATTCTTAAAATATTATTATATTATATTTGCTCTTTATTAATCAAACTACTTTATATGTTTAAGTTTCTGCCCTGTTAATTCTTGATATAACGGACTTTGTTAATATGAAAAAAAATAAATAAATAACACGTGTAGGGGTCTTCAATTCCTTGCTTTTTGATTCTTTTTTCTTTTACCTTATTTTCTGGGTTAGAAGAAATGCAGAAACATTTCAATAGCAAAATATTAGTACAGACTTTGACTATATATGTTGTATTGACTTTGACTTTGAACAGGTTTATGTGAGCTTTGTGAAGCTAAGTAGTCCTCATGACACGCCAAAGGCTTCTACGAACTCGGTAGTGAGTGCACGCGAGTTGGACGACTCGCCCGTGTTTGACTCAGATGACTCGTCTGGCCATAGCATTTACAAACCACAGAGATCAAACCCAAATAGAAGCTTAAAGGGATTGAATCTTAAAGGAAGCACAAAGAAATCTCAGACTTTGACCACTCCTTTCTTGCAGAAATCATCAGATGAAAAATGGCAAGTGAAGGAATTTACAAGTAGAGATGGGGAATCAAAGCTAAACACCAATGTGTACTTTGCTTCTTTTGACCAAAGAAGCGAGAAAGCCTCTGGTGAGAGTGCGTGTGCAGTGTTAGTCACTCTTATAGCCCACTGGCTCCATTCAAACCAAGACATGCCCACAAGGCCAGAATTTGATGGTCTCATCACAGAAGGCTCTTTTGAATGGAGAAGGCTATGTGATACTGATAGTGCCCACTTGAAGCTATTCCCAGACAAGCATTTTGATCTTGAAACAGTCATAGAAGCCAATCTGAGGCCTCTTGTGGTTGTTCCTGAGAAATCATACACAGGTTTTTTCTCCCCTGAAAAGTTCCAGTGCTTGAAGGAAGCCATGTCGTTTGATGAGATTTGGGGTGAGATAAGCAAAGACGTGGTTGATTGTGAGCCAAGAATTTACATTGTGAGTTGGAATGATCATTTCTTTGTGTTGAAGGTAGAAGCAGATGCTTATTACATCATAGACTCCTTGGGAGAGAGACTTTTTGAAGGGTGCAAAGAGGCATTCGTATTGAAGTTTGATGATTCCAGCTTCCTGTATGAGAAAGTAGAGAAGGCAAGTAAGACTAGTACAAGTGAGAAGGAAAAGCTTAAGTTAGTTTGCAGTGGAAAAGAGTGCTGTAAGGAGTTTATTAAACGCTTTCTAGCAGCTTTACCACTGAAGCACTTAGTGGAAGAAGAGAAGAAAGGGTCTATTTTTAACCCTTATCTTCACCGGCTATTGCAGGTTGACTTCCACTATAGCTTTTCCTTATCTTCTTCATTTTCTTCAGCAACCTCCTCTCTATTCTCAAGTGGAACTCTGGAAGATGAAATTGTGTAGCTAGGCTTCAGTTTTGAATCCTAGCAAATATGGAGAGATGCTCTTGTATTGTACCACTTAAAGCATGGGAGTGAGGGAACTATGAGAAAAGTAGTGAGGCTGGTTTTGGCTTTTTTTGCTTTAAATTATAATGAGTTAAAGCACTTCCTCATTGGATCCCACACTATGTATAGGAATTAGGAATTTTTCCCATGGACAATGTCAATTGTGCTTGGTAATAATTGGGAGATGATGTTACAATTAGAAATCTCATATTTAAGAAGAGACTCGGCTCTGCCTGTTTTTCTTTCTCAATTGTAACAATTACCTTCTTGTGTAATGATTTTGAAATGCTTAAAAGATGAAGCATATTTTACAGGAACAAGTTTTTGCTTCATCCACTCTTCTGCCTATTCATTTATATATGTTATTCATAAAGACAAGTTCAACACATTTACTACTTTATGCAAAGCACCAAGCATTACATGCCCATGTCATTCAATAATCATTTCATTTCTCTTTCAATTGCAAATAACACTTTATACTGGTAGTACATTCTACATATGTTGAGAGCACATTGACTTTAGAATATTGAGATTATGGTTAGATATGGCTTTGGCAGATACGAATCATACGATTACCTGCCATTTTCAAAACCAAAGGTTTAATTAGTTCTATTCAATCAATTTCTTAATTACACGAATCTGAACGGGCTCACATATTGCATTCTCTAATCCACCAAGATTATTTCCTTAAACAGTATAGTTTTAAGGAAAGGCGTCCCAAACATCTAACAAATACATAAACCAGATTAGCTGTGCAGCCAAACATCCCAAAAAGCTTTCTCCACCTTATCTTCATTAAAGTTAATAGTTCCATTATATACTCTAAGCAAGGGACACCAAGACGCACACACATTGATATTGAACTAGCTCCGTATAAGTTGGACTCAACAAATTTTACTACATTGCAGAAACACTCCCAATCTATCTTACACCCAAAATTTACAAAACTCTGAGTGTTCTAATACACTAACTAGAATATGAACCTATACATTAGGGAATTTCACAGCCATCTCAAGACGCATAGTGAGGCAGAAGTTAGTATATAAAGAAACGTCAATTTCTCACACAGTCAAGCAAACGAAATCTGCCTTCCGTTTTTGCACTGATAGTGTGTCACAAGAAAAAGAAGAGAGCTTTTCATGTCATACAATACAAGAAACCATTTTCATCAATCTTCTTTGTTGAGAAAGAGGCAGCTAGAAGATGCAGAAGTAAACGCTATAAAAATACAGATATGGGTTGGTGAGTATCACTGTGCCAAGCTCTTCTAACACAATCATACGGCCTCGGACCTGGCCGTGGCATCTTGCGATGAAAATGAACTCCTTGGGAGGAGAGAGAAAGAGAGTGCTCAGTTTCTTGAAGAGAAACAAGAACCCCCTAAATTTTTTGGGAACGGATCCTTAAGAGAGTGCATTTCTTGTGCATTTGTTCAAATTAAGACAAATTTTAATTTCTCTCACTATTTTAATTTGTACCAACATCATCCTTTTTTGTTAAAAGAAACAAATCAATTATTTAGTCCTAATTTACATTGAGTGAACTAATCAGTTCCTAAATAATTAAAATATACTACTTAGTCCCTGAATTATTGTAATTATCAACAGTTTGGTCCTTAGGTCAAATTCAAAGACAAAAAAGTACAAATTCAGAGACTAAATAATATAAATTTAATACAAATTATGAGATCAAAAAGTATAAAATCAATTCAAATTTACAGACCAAATAGTATTAATTTAGTACAAAATTAGGGACCGAAAAGTATTAATTTAGTATAAATTCAAGGATAAAAAAGTATAGAATTAGTTCAAATTCAAAGGCCAAATAATACTTAGTAAAAACTTAAGGACCAAAAAGTGTTAAAATTAGTTCAAATAGTTGATAATTGAAATATTTAGAGACCAAATTGTGTTTTTCGATTATTCAATGACTAATTAGTTGACTTGGTGTAAATTCAATGACTAAATAATAGGTTTTCTTTCTTTAAAACTCCCTATGCCTTCTCAACAATTTTGTCCTTGTGTCAAATTCATAAACCAAAAAATACAAGTTGAGGGACTAAATATTATAAATTTAATACAAATTCTAGGACTAAATATAAAATCTATTCAAATTCAGGGACAAAAAAGTATTAATTTAGTACAAATTCAAGTATAAAAAAAAGTATAAAATTTGTTTTTATTTAACTTTTTTTTATGTGTAAGTGTTTTTTAGAAGGAGGAGAGGACCAAAGTAAACCGAATGGATAAACCCGACCCGACCGAACCCGATATTTACGGTCGGGTTCGGTCCTAGTACTACTAATATTTTCTTTCTTTTAACTTTCTTTTATTTTTTACTCTGTCTAAATTACAGTGCATTGCAGGGGATCCAAGTCCACCAAACATTTGGTTATGGTGTCGCTGTCGGTGACCTCACAAATCAGAACAACCTCAACCTCTCTACTCTACTCATGCTCTTCCTTACTCTTTTACTTGCAATTTGGATCTCTAAGGAGAGACAAGGACGAGTAGAAAGAGAAAATGGATCTCACTGATATTTTCTCTTCCTAATTTAGTTCTACCTCTCTCAATACTAGACCTCTAAAGTATTATAAAGGACTCAAATTACTTTTACTTGCATACTTTTACATAGGTGGTTATGTGCTATGTAAATATTCTTCTTAATAAACATAGGTGTTATGTGCTATGTATATTCACCATCCTCCTATTAATTACTACACTCTCACTGGTAACTGTAACTGATACGTCACTGCTATATGAGCAACATCATTAAAAACTAACAAAAGAAAACTCTGTTTTTTATGATGAATCATCCACCCTCCACGCACAGGATTCGTGTCAACCATTGAATGACTTGTTGACAGGTTTTTGTTTCAGTTCACATACTCTTTCCTTTCCCATTTGATCTTTTGCTTCCATCCGTTAATTATGTTTATTTTTGCCACATCTTCATACAATAGATTGCTTCAGTGCTTCTTAACCATCACTTTCTCTGTTTCTTGCTCCTTCGTTGTATATATATTTGGTCATTTGATTTTGCTTGCACATGCATAAATTGAAAAATCGCATGCATCCATCAGCAGGTATAATTATATATGGTTTCGTTTTGATTACGACATTGGATTGTAAGTTGTAACCATCAGGATCAACAAAAATCTTCAATTTAATCACATCCGCACTAAAAACTCAATATTTCAAATGATTACATTCACTTGTTATTTTTCACTCACAGAGTCACAGTACTGAGTCGTTTGCTATGTCTAAATTTTTCGAAGAGCAAAAGTACTAATGCTCTTTGCAACAGCACGTACGTTGATGTAGATGAAGTCACAATATAGCATCTCTTTATGAGGATGCAACTTCCTATGAACTATGGATAGATGACACCTGTACAGGGTGGTGACGCGGAGGTTCTTCCTGTTCTCATTCTCACAAATCCTTGTTTTTCTTGTCCCTGTCCCTGATCCGGGATGGATTTTTTCTTGTTCCCATTTCGACTCTCTATAGTCCCACGAGGATTCCCACAGTATAATTTTTTTAATGGAAACTAATAATGCATTTAATTAAAATACAAAATCCAACAATAAACGATTGAAGGCAATCTGGAGGGGACTCTCTACAAACAAACAATTATTATCTAATCAGTAATAAATAAAGATAATATGGACCCAGGCTCTTGGTACACCTCTGATCAAAGCATCAATAGAGATAATATTTTCATTTCAAATTGATAAAAAACCTAATCCAATAATAATTTAATTTCAATTATAAAATTTAATTCAAACAAACTCCAATTAGAAAAAATACAATGTAGAGAACATAAAATTTGAGATTACCTATCATCTCCCACACGATTAAAATAATTATCATCCACAAAGAGTCAAAGACTAACATCCTAAAACCATTATCTTTGATAAAAGAAATTACACTATTCTAATGGTTGAAAGTTGTTTGTAATTATAATAATAATACATTTATATGTATATTTAATTCGGGCACGGGACTCAGCGGGCAGGGGATATACTCATTGTCCCCATCCCCAAATTATATTGTAAAATTTAACCTTATCCCCAACTCCGCGGAGAATTTTTTCTCGTATCTTGCCCCACGGGGATCCCTATTTATGAGGAAAATTGGCATCTCTAAGCATGAACGCTTCATTGATAGCGTGTCGTCGTGCCAGACACGTGTCCGTGTCCGACACCCACACAACACATATTCATAAGTTTAAAAATATAAAATTAATTTTTTGTGACTTTATCATGATAAATAATCAAAAATAATATCACATATGACATATATTATTAATAGATATTATAATTTTTAAAGTTTTTATTAAAATTTATAGACTTTTAATTATTTTTATATATAAATATATGTGGTGTCGTATACTTATAAGAATCTCACGTATCAGTAGTATGTCTGTATGTGTCGTATCTTCTCTTTGTGTCATTATCCATGCTTGATAGTTTGTTGCATGCTAAGGTTGTAAGCCCTTCTAGAATAATTGTTAACTCTTTGTAGTTTTGTTTGTGTTTTCGGGCTTGTGCCCCTTGTTATTACCAAAAGAATAAAATTGCCCTGAGTATTTTTCAGCCAACATATCGATATATTTTAATCAAACTAGATATAATTCCTTTCTGTTTTTGGTATGATTATGATTATTGGCTTTCTTTTCCCCGACGAATTCTACGTAATACGATAATATAATCCTGACGCCTATCCCTCGGTTTTTTAGTCAAATACTCTAATGATTTCCCTTTATGTAGTCACCATAATAATCGTCGCATAATCTGTGATTACGAAAAAGATTTTGACAATTAGTCATAAAGATATTGCAAATTTACCTACTTCTAAATTAACAAAGCTAACTTTTTTTAAAAAATGTGTTTATTGTATCATTGTTAATTTTTCAAGTAATTAATTCACAAAACGCTGTAAAATTCAATCTTAATTAGCAAGTTATTAAGTAAACATTGGTCCAGGTTAGATAAAAATGATCTTGATTTAATGTGCTTAATTATTATTTTTTTTTTTTGGTAAATCTTAATTGAATTAACAATACCCCTGACCTGAACAAGAGCATGCGTTTCGGTCCAAAAAAACAAAAGAACAAGAGCGTGCGTGACGTGGCAGGAGCATGCACATGTGGGCCCACATGAGACTAGCATGAAAGCCACGTGTCCGGTATATAAGATATCCATGTACACTGTACATAGCGTCCATTAAATCACGGAGCATTTAGATCAAACGGCCCAGATTTTGGTACGGAATTGGTTATGAATCATGATGTAGTAAGATGAGGATAAGGGATTTCGGTTAACTCAATTTAAGATTACAGATTTGGTTTTAAGGTGGATTAGATTTAAACAAATAACAAAGGGATAAAGAGTATTGGTTATGGTGCGTATATTAATCAAGATTAATGAAGTGCAAATACATGTTTATATATAGAAGAGTGATGATTATGAGGTGTCGCAAGAAAAAGCGAAACTTATCTCCGCCGTCAATATATTATTGCGATTAATTTCCCACCGCTTGCTTTGGGTTCCCTCCATGAAATTCGTCACTCTCTCACTTTCTCCTCATCTCTCTGCAATTAGCCATGCTTTCTCCTAACCCTATCTCTCTCTTTTGCCTTTTACTTCTCTGTTTTCCCTTGGCCCTTCTTTTCGCCTCAAATTCTGAAAATACACCTTCTTCTTCTTCATCCACATCCGCCATTCTCACACAATCCATTGCTTTCTTCAATTCTCATCGTCGTCCTCGAAAGAACCTTCGCGATTATGTCGTCGTTTCTCCCACAGAAGACGATCAAGTTTTGTTCCGAGTCGCTGCGCATGTTAAAGCAAAACCTAAACCTCCGACAAAAATAGCCTTCTTGTTTCTCACCACCACGCCTCTTCCATTTGCCCCAATTTGGGAAACCTATTTTCAAAAAGCCCCTCGCGATTCCTTCAATATTTATATCCACGCCGATCCTCGTTTCACCTACGACCCTCCATTTTCCGGCGTCTTCTCCGACAGAGTTATTCCTTCCAAATTCACCGAGAGATTCTCCCCGACGCTCGTCTCGGCGGCGCGTCGTTTACTCGCTCACGCGCTCCTCGACGATCCTTCTAATTACATCTTCACCCTCGTCTCCGCAAATTGCATACCCTTGCATTCCTTCAATTTCACTTACAACACCCTCGTCCCATCGAGGAAAAGCTTCATCGAGATTCTCGAAAACGAGATCGGCGCGTACGACAGATGGGCGGCGCGTGGGCCGGAGGTAATGCTCCCGGAGGTGAAAATAGAAGATTTCCGGATAGGATCGCAATTCTGGTCGCTGACACGTAAGCACGCGAGACTGGTGGTGAGTGATCGGAAACTATGGTCGAAATTCAAGCTTCCATGCGTGTGTCGAGAATCGTGCTACCCAGAGGAAAATTACTTTCCTACCCTTCTGAGCATGTGGGATTCCAAAGGGTGCGTGCCAGCTACGCTTACACACGTGGATTGGACTGGTCGTGAAGATGGTCATCCTCGAACGTACAATGCGACGGAGGTGGGTCCCAATCTAATCCATAACATGAGAAATCGACGGCCTAGATACGGCGATGAGGAGATCAACGGCTCTGAGTGGCGGAATAATGGACGGCGGGATCCCTTCCTCTTCGCCAGGAAGTTCGCACCGGACGCTTTGGAACCGTTGATGAGCATAGCCGATGACGTCATCTTTAGGGATTAGTACGATGGTGTATGTAGATGAAGCAGAAGAAGACGATGTGTGTTGTGAATCTTGTGGATTTGATAGGTCAAGTTGTACACAAAGTAAGTTTCAATTCGCTTTTTTTTTTTTCTTTTGGTTCAAGTTAATTTCCGCAATGAAGGTAAATTAGTGGTGTTAGATATAGATGATAGATAATTAGATATTGCCTAATGGTGGCACGGAAGAGATAGAGAGATTGTATGTGATGAGTCCTGTAACTTGTGAAATGTGAATACCTCTGCTTAGCTTTATGAATCAATGATCTGCAATAGGAGGATGTATTATGTGCTTTCAATATTAGTAATTTAGTATTTGACTAAATGTAATTAGAATCCACCATCTTTTTTGTTTTTATACTTCTTTGCGTATTCCAAATATTTGATAATTCCAGCATCCTAACATCCTAAGATAATTGTGTGTGTTTTTTTTTCTGACAAAAAAAAAAACATAATTGTGTTTTTTTTAAAGCTTAAATCCTATTTAATTAGGATCACTAGTAAAGAGTGAGAGTGAGTTTTGAAATGTTGGCATTTGACTAATTGAGAATTGAGTTGGGAAAGATGGCACGTGCTTGACACTTGTCAGTATATACTACACAGTGCAAAATGCAAAATGGGAAGGGGTGTCACTTTTTCTTCTTACCTAGTTTCCACTTAGAAAATTTATCAACATCTCTCTAAAGTCTATATTATTATAATTAGGAAAAAAAGCTTTTTTTTTTCTATTCTTTCTATTTTATAAGATATGGCATTGTCCATATTTATTTATTATTAGTGTAACTTGCAAAAAAGAAAAGCTAAGAGAGCTTTTCTTTCCTCAAAAAAATATATCAACCACTAAACTACCAAATTCACTATAATCAAGGCCCCACAGGGGAATATGGTGCCACTTATAATCATCATCATCATTTATAGATAAAGAAAAAGTTAGAAATCCTGAATTTTCAATTTTTCATATCTCACTCAAAAGTCAGATCTTATATGTATTAGAAAGATTACATAAAATATATGTATTTTCACTTATTTCTTATATAAAATGCATAATATTATACCTACAAATTATCGAGGTTGACGATTTTCACGAAGAAAGCATCGTCTCGGATGGCAACTTCCTTATATATAAAACAAATAACTTGAGGCAAAATATCCTTTGATTTTTAGTTATGCCTTTAATGTTTCATTTATGTGTGCTCCCAATGTGAAACGTTATTTTCAATTAAGCCCTCAATTTCAATCATAAAAAAAAACACCATTTTCGCACGATTTGAGCTCGGTTTTGATCAGATTTCATATGGGTTTTAATTTTCGGACATCAAAAACTTGATTCCTTGGATCAATTTCAAAGATTAAGCTCAAAATAACCTCAAATCTGAAGAAAATTGGACCCGATGAACCTAAAAAAGGACCAAAACGAAATGAAGTAAAAAGAAACATTTTTCTCAAAATTTCCATGTGCAAAATGATCCTTAGGAGTTGAAAATGAGTACCCATAAATTCATTTATCAGAACAAATTGAAATGAACACAGATCGAAGCTCAAAAGTTCCGAAAAACGGTACATTAACAAGGGTGGGGGCATAGTTAAAACTAACGTTTCACATTAGGGGCACAACTGACACAAATGAAACGTTAAGGGCATAACTGAAAATCACCGCAAACGTTAGGGGCACGAAAGAGTGTTTTGCTACCAACTTAAAAAGAAAATTATTTAGAGGAAACTGTCAGAAATTGAAAAAAAAAAGTCTGATGTTTCATCAATTAAATTTAAATATCTTTGAAAACTACATGTAAAATTGAGAACTACAAATCAAGTACATGTGGGAGAGGATCTGCAGACGCTAAAGTATGAGTTTTGGCCTTCAAATTTCATAGTCCGTACAAAACAAAAAAAATTTCAAATCACAAGACGCACAAATTTTAGCTACAAAACGCAATACTTTAGCCTACTTTACTGGATTGATAATTCAGCGGATCCGCTCCCAAATTTTTAGTTTTTTTTTTTTTTTTTTGGTCCATTCATATTTTAAGTTATAGCATTATTGTAGTTCTAAAACTGAGTTTCAAACAGCTGGAATGTTTTTTTTGGGCTTTCCAATGTACACAGTAAAATCTGACTTGAATACCATCTAAAAGCTCGCACCTTACTTCATCTGGTATGGGCACCAAAAAAACCCATATTTCTTACTCGTATTTAAATAGTTTGGTTTTCCATCGACTAAACAACTTTATCCCAAAAAAAAAAAAAA
>QANZ01044841.1:403517-454945 GCA_003254925.1 Chamaecrista fasciculata | reverse complement strand
TTATCCCAAAAAAAAAAAAAAAGCGTTTAAGGCTCAATTTTGTGTGATTGGCCCAAAAAGAGAAATTGCTTATATTATAGACATTTGTTTAGAATTAGACAGTAATTAATGACCCAAACCAAAAAAAGAAAAAGAGAAAATTAGACAGTAATTCTTTTTCTTTTTTAAAAAAGAAGAATAATAATTAAATAGTAGTGGTTTTCCAATGAAGATGCATAAGGTGTCCCTCACAAGTCACAACTCAATTAGATTTTAGAGTTTTAGACACTTGTTTCTATTTCGTCAAACTCAATATTTCTGTAATTTATTGATATACATAATTTTAAACATTTTAGGTGTGAGACGCCATAATAATTCTCCTAGATATAATTTCGTAAATCTTGGTGTACTTACCTAACACTACAATGACAAGTCACCATCAATCATATGCTATAGTACCACTTATCACATTTCACTTTGTCTCTATAAATATATACTGCAAAACCCTAACAAGGTAAGTCATTCATCCCTCTAGAATATTTTATTCTCATTTCTTACACTCTCTAACTTCTTCGGAGTGGATTCACATGAGCCTTCCCATATGCATCATTGTTGCAAGTTTCAAGCTTCAAGGCCTCACATGGCCTCCTCTAAGGAAACTCAAAAGTAAACTCTCTTAGCTCAACTTTTGTGTTTTCACCACCAGCTTTAATCTATAAAATATAAGCGAATATATTAAAGGTTTATTATTTATTTCACCTTCTTTTTACTGATAATTTTAAGGTCTCCTTAACTTGTATATAACCAAGAAAAATTAAAATTAATTGTCTAAAAAGCAATTCTCAATGATAAACACTTCTATATATAGTGAATGATGACGATGATAAGGTAGGAGAGGTGAATGACCTACCACCTTATAAACTATGTTGCAGTTGAGCTTTCAAAATCTATTAACAGGTAAACCCATGGCATCTTATTTTTAGGACCCACCCATTTATTCCTTTTTTTTTTATTTTTTTTCAGTTAAATCTTATTTGCTGAACTACTCCATACCTGACCCACTTAATTATCCCATCCTTTTGCAATAGAATATAGATAATATAGATTTTTTATACTCTGGCTCACAACTTTTTACTTTTTTTTTTAATTTATCCAGATCGTAAAAAAAAATTCTCATATCTCCTTATGCATCCATTCTCAATCATTGAGCTTTCCATGTGATGTACACCTCAACAAGTTAATCTCATTCATTAAATATGCTGTAAAAAAAATAAAGAAAAAAAAATCACTTTCAAAATAAACAAGAGTTTCTAAAATATTGAATTCAAAATTAAAGGGAAAAAAGTTCTTACATGAAATTTAGTTAGTAAATCATCCTCTAACAACCCTTTGATATGAGAAGTTAGTTGAGAGTTGAGACTATAATATAAGTATTCATCAACATCAACATCAACATCACAATCACAATCACAATCTGCTATTCAAATCCAAACAAAAGGGACAAGTATATGGGGATTGAAAGATTTGACTTTGCCTATATTGTTTATTTTGGTACAAGCCATTGCTATTTGTTGGATCCAAACTAACCAGACTGTAATGCAATGCACCGTGACGTTGCTGCATCAATATTAAATTGTATAGTTGTAGACATGAATGTGATCCTTAAATAAATTAGATACAATGCAGATCAATATCCACTTATGATACTGAATAATTGATGATTCATGCTCATTTGGTGAAGGCAAAATTATGACTATTAATACCAAAAATAGTAGCTAGTCCAATTGAGTTAACTGTTAAGTGTAGAGAATGTTCTTGGAACCTTGAGCTTCTAAATACCGGAATTTCTTCATATTTTATCATGAAAAAAATATAAGATATTCTCTGATAGAAACTCGGATTCCCATAAATATGATCTTAAATTATATGTTCTTTTAATGATTATCGAAATGTCAAGATATATCAATTGAATTACTTTTCCATTCCTCCCGGCACTGTTTTTTATATTTAAGGCTAGCTTTATCCATCCAGTAAATTTTTGTAAGAAACTAAGAATTCTATCTCAATGTCTTTTAAGAATTCAAACAAGAATTTCAAATGTTTCGCAGACCACTAACAAAGTTTCTTCTTTAATACAATTGTCAATGCTTTTTATGAGGTGCTTTCGAAGATTGTTTTAGTACTTTTCAACTAGCTGTGTGCCCTTGGCCTTCCAAACACCAAGGGGGCAAACCATTTCATATAATTATAGTAAATGAAAAAACATTGAAATAGCTGATTGTTTCAACTTTCAACTTCTATATTAAATTTCTAAAAACAATCCTTTGGAAGTTTACCAACATTGACTAAATAAGATTAGTCGAAGCATTTTTCTGCCCCCCTCAATAGTTTATCTCAATTATCAAGCACCTTATCTCATTTTTTCTAACTTCTTTTATTCAATTCATCTTTATACTAAAAGAGTTCATGACCTCTCATTTTCGTCGATATTATGATTTTTTCAACTCTCAACTTCATATTATTCATCACAAGATGTCAATATGTTGACTCATGTACTTGTTAATTTTCCAAATATATATTATCTATACCTTATCTAACGAGGAAAATTACCTATCTAGTCCAATTGGGCGCCAAAAATAAAAAGGTAAACGTTTATTTGGTTGAGCATGAAAAAAATTGTTGAGCCAAAGAAAAAAGAGTATGAACTATGAAGAGATCAGCACAAGTATGAAGAGATTATAAATAATACATTATTATTTATAATATACTATCAGTGATTTAAATATTAGTTATTATATTTAATATATATTCAAAGATTGTATGTTAATTATGCTGTTATAGTTTAAATAATATAAAGAAATTACATACAAATATCTTAAAATTTGAAGAAAATTACTTAGTTTACTTTTGAATAAATAGATCGAATTCAAGGTTTCGTAGATAATTAAGAATTTAAGCTGTGGCTCTCGAACAGTTTGAAATTTAAGCGATTTTGTAATCTTTATTCACCGATACAAAAGAAACATTTATTTTTTGGGCCTGACAAAAATAAATTGAATTAGATACTTTGTTTTTTTTTTTTTGACAAAATTGAATTAGATATAATTCAACAAGTTTAAACTTCTTGTGATTTTTATCATTCAGGTCCTTAGAAATGTTGACTTGTAAATTTAGGTCTGACAATTGTTTTGAAAGATATTTTTCATAGTTATATATATAATTATAATTATAATTTGCAACTAACGATTTACATTGGCTCAAAAAAAAAAAAAATAACGATTTACATTTTTAAAACTACCGCTACAAACAAATCGTCTCCAAGAAAAATTTAATTTACAGGTTTAAAAGAAAAGCAGAAGATATAGCAGGGTAAAAAAAGAAAGGCCAAACGTGGCTTGTTTGATGTCTTTTAGAAACTAAATGCAAAAAAAAAATAATATACCAGAGAATATGTCACTTCACTCATCCAAATGAAGAAAACCACGTCCCTGATAAATATTCAGGTACGAAATAGTCCCCACAAATGGAAACTTTAATCGCCATAAACAACATTATCAACATCAACATCTATTAAAATTTACATTACTAAAGTGTTTGGTTGAGGAGCAAGAATTACTAGAGTACAAAATCGAGAAGAAAACGTTACTTCAACAAAATACAGAGACATCAGAACTGAACTACATCTCCCATCACCAAACCCCCAACAAGATCTGCCCTATTCAACTCACTCTCTTCAACATCCCCATGAAATTTGTAAGTAACAAATCACAAGAATGAGATGACATTATCATATATAACAGAAAACACAAAGTCAATGTAAAGATCAAACGAAGTCACCTGTAGATATATGTAGAGAACACAAAAAAAAGGGAAAAATCAGTGAGTGTAGTAGTACCCGGTTGGAGGTCCCATTCCATTAACCGGAGGCATTCCATAAGGCATAACTGGCACAGGTGTAGGACCCCCAGGATAGTATCCATTACCATTGATTTTGGTCAAGCTAGCTTGACCTCGCATTCCATCCCTCGCATACTGATGCCATACTTGCTGTTCCTGTACAAGCAAGTGCTGTTTCTTCTCCATATCTGCCATTTGCACATATGATGGAGGTGCAAAGTTCAATGATGCAGCAAAAGGGTCCTGATTAACTGGCTGTATAGACCCATCTGGTGCAGGAAGAGCTAAAACAGGTGTTGTGCTCTTTCCTGGCCCAGGCAATGCTACACTGCTTGCACTCCCACCACTCAATTGGGCAGTACTCACATGCTGCCTCACCATTCCTTGGTCGTACATTCCATTCAACAATAATGGATCGAGCCCACCACCTAAAGTTGCCTTCTGCTTGGATAAATGGCTAGCAGTCTCTACCAATGCCAATTCCCAATCAGCTTTTCCCGGTTCTGCTGCTGGGTTTTGCCAAGCAGATGTCACTTGAGGTTGTCCATTTGATGGGAATGCTTCCCATGATCCGTTTGAATTATTAGTTGGTGGACCAGCAAACAATGCCAAAGCCAGTTTATTACCCTGATCATCTGCACTGACTGAATCATCTCTCAGATCTACTAAGTCTCCTGCAACTTGTTGCTTCAGCTCGGGCTCGGGCTCAGGCTCGGGGGGTGGCGGCGGAGAATAATTCTCGGGTGGAGGTAGTGCCTTGATTTCATTCATATCTGGTACTGGCTCCTCCTCTTCCACCACTGGTGGGGCTTCTTCCTTCCTTTCTGGACTTTTTGGTCTCTTTGCTCGATCTCTCACAAACTCCTCCAGTGTCTCCAGTAACTTACCAGTAATCCTCTGTACTTCTGGACACTCTGATGATCTAGTCAATCCAGTATCCTTACACCAATTGTAGAACCCAATCAGCTCATCGATCTGCTTTGCTGCGCTTGCATAAGCATCAAACGACTTAACACAATCAGGGTATTCCATATCAAAGAATCTATCAAGCAACACGGCCAAAACCTCACAGATATCAGCATAGAGCTGAAAGCTCTCCTTCAATATAGGATACAGTGCAATCAAAACCATCCTACTATTCTTTGCCAATCCCGTCGGCCTACAAGCCAAGAATCGATCGAGCAGCCTCTGCAGATGACCCATCTTGCCAAATATCCTCTCAGGCTTCATCTCCCTCAATGGAGTCACAGCCCTTTTCTCCTCTCTACCTTCTCGTCCCACTGTTTCAGTCATATCGCCAAACGATCGGGTTCGTCTCATTCCATTTCCGTACCCACTTTCACCCCTGAAATCTCCATATTCATACTCATAAGGCCGTGGTGGTGGCGACCTAAAATTGTCCTTGCCTCCATATCTATCTTCCACACTATTCCCACCCCTAACACTCCCGCTTTTCCTCTCGAACAGCTTCAACTCAAGGCGTTGATCCAGATACATAGCATAGGTCCTCACGAAAGCCGAATAATCCCAGGAGCTAGAGTGAGCCTCATCCCTAAAATCAGACATGTTGAGAAGCCTAGTTCCCCTCCTAGTCGCATAGAGGATCTCCTCTTGAAACAGAGGAGGTCCCTCGTTCATTAATCTGTGCACAAGCATGAGTGCCTTGAGAGCCACAATCCAATCCCGTGTCTTAGATAAACGCTTGGACACAGCGGACACACAAGCATGAACATAGCCTCGAGAGAAGGAGACCGAATTCAAGATCTCGCGGATGTATTTCTCGTTCGCAGGGTCATCGTCGTGACTGGTAGCCTTCACGATTGCAACCTCGAGCTCCGGCGCCATGTTACTAGCCACCTTGGCTATTCCGATACTGGTCTGGTCCTTCACCGCCCCAATCGCCTTACGAATCGTGCTCGGCGCCATCTCCGGAACCGATTAACCCACCGTCGGAACTATTCCTTCCTAACTGACTGAGTCACGGACTCACCGAACTCAAGAAGAAGACTATAAAACCTTGTATGGCAAATTATTAATTAGAAGAGATCTTGAAATGCTGAATCGTCGTCCTCACCTCTTGAACATAATAAAATCAGAATCTCAGATTATTATCTCGAATCGATTATTTCCAATAGTAGAAACCATTCAAATCCCTTTGATGCTGGAGCTTACCGTTCTTGTCGCCTCCAAGAATCTAGATCCGAAGTCTATGGAAACTCAAGACGACATCGGGCGCAGCTACCGGAGCTGAGATATTGATACTCCGATTACTTCGCGTTTGCTACTTTTACTTTTTTCTGTGAGGATTGAGGATTGAGGATCGAGGGCAAAGAAAGAGACGAAGAATGAAGGAAAGATAGAATCAACGTGGAAGGATGAGAACCGTCCGATGAGAGATCTGGAGGGAGGAAGCTACGGCTATCGGAACCCCAAGCTTTTGTAAAATTTTTCAGCGTCTCTGGAAGCTGTGATTGTGTGTGAGTTCTGGATTTACTTCAATTCCATACAACGCGTACGGTTCACGGTGACAACGACACTTTCTCTGTTTTCTCAAAGTTTGAAGACTTCTATTTCATTCGTTTCCCTTATTTGTTTTAGAAAGAAAATGGATAGGTTTTTGGTGGGGTGTGTGAATTGGAGGGTCCCACTTTCAATTGGCTGGTCACTGCTGGATGATGCGGATGAAATTTGAAAAAGGGTTCAATTATAGGCTGTACTTGAAGCAGTATGTAGGTGTAAAGAAGAAAGAAGTTTAGAACACAGACCAAGCAATGCACGCTTTTTCTTTCATTTTTTTTGGAAAGCATCGAATGTGGGATTTGTTTTGTGCGGGTCACCTTTTGTGGGAATTTTGTTTCCCTGCTTTCAATTCATTTCTCAATCTGCGTTAATTATCATTTTAATATTTTTTAATAATAAAATATTAAAGTAAACAAATGTGTGACTGTGAACTCTCACTTAAGGAAGTAATCAAAAAGATAATATGCTGTAAATAGCATCTCTCTCTTTATTCTGATAGTAACTAAACGTCAATCAATAATAAAGTAATTAAAGAATGTGCTCCCACTGTTTTAATTACTCAGTTTTGCGTACACATTAGTTGCACGAATCACTTTTTTTCCTTCTCTGATGATGGTTAGATTTATTTTATGGGGTGTCGTTTCTTTGTTTCTGGAAGCTTCATTTACGTAAAATCTCAAGACAGCTGCTAAATTATTATCACGGATCGCGTGGCCTAATGGATAAGGCGCTCGCCTCCGGAGCGGGAGATTGTGGGTTCGAGTTCCATCGTGATCGCTCATTCAGACCATATTTTACTTTTCTAGTCCCATGTAAGTATGTAACACTTGCCACTGAAAGTCTGAAATCTCCAGTGTACATTTTTTTTGGGGTTTCTTTCTTTCAAATACTATATCAAACCCACGCATTTAACCCATGCAAAAGAAATCAATGAGCTGCACAGACGCGACTCATCTAGTAGCCTCCAATTTACAATTGAATACAATATCAACGACCCAAAAAATTATCAAAGTGAATACAACAATATTCACAAAAGCCAATGTCTTAAGCTTTCGACCTTCAGGAGGTCAAAGCTCTGGGGTTTCACCTTGAAGCTATCACTCAGGATATTGGAAACTTTCTGCAGGACTCTGCTTTCAATTGGAGTGTGGACCCTATCCCGCACACACTCAAGATTTTACAAGTTTTCCCTTATGTTTTATCTTTTAATTATGGTTGTATTAGTTTTATCTGAAACCTTTTGCTCGCTGATTCAAAAAAAAAAAGTCATGATCATATAGGCCTGCCATCAGCATCGTGCGTGGTGCCACCACTTCAGCAGAATGTGATTAGCAAATGACCCAAAAAAGAAAAGTATATGATCATCAGACTGAAGGAAATATCTAGACACAATCCCTGATGGAACATGCACATTTAGTCGGACCAAAGAATGTTGCTAGTCGTTGTAGCAAGGTAGTGTAGCTAACAACAAGAAACTTGGCCATCCTTTATCCACTGTCCATCAGAAGCTAGGGGCTCAAGGACTATAACTCTACCATCAGTAAGCCCAAGCGCAAATTGATTGGGTTTGAATGGATGTCCGGCAACAACTGTAGGATAAACCTCCAAGCTGCGTAATGCCATTATATCGTTAGCTTCAACTTAAAAAAGTGAACAAGTTCATCATCTATAGTAAAAAATTACCCAAGGTTTGGTTGAGCATATGCAGTAAGGTTGATCCTGCATTTTACATCAAGTGTATCGTTCGAAAGGATTTTTATGCACCCATTTTTGAAGCACACAAATATTGATTGACCATCGCATGAGTAAGTGGCATACGTAATTGGAAGATCTGATTCTGGTAGAACACTCTGTAACAATCATACTTCAGAAAATTAAGATTTGGAACCTATTAAAATTAAAAACATAACTAATTTCAGCCATTTGCATACCTGAATGCAGTGATTCAGTAAAGGTGCTTCGTATATATCTATCTGCCTTTCACTGACAGCAAGCAAATGAATTTGATCCTTGTGAAATTCAATGTAATTCACTACAGGAGGATCTGGCACCTGCCCTGTTTGGAAACTGTGCAAAGTCTTATTCGCTAGCTTCTTCCATCCATCTGCATCCCAGACACACAGCTGCACAAAACGTAGAGTTAAAAAATAACGAGAAGAGGAGGAAGCAATCCCCCATCCCCATCTTACCATTAAATAGAGCTAGATACCCTGGAAAAGTGTAGGAGAGGCATAAAGTCAGAAATTATCACTAACTTTGAAATCAACCAGGGTATCACTCTATTTCCATGACAAACAATTGTAATAGATATGAAAGGCAGACCAAATGAACAAGGAAAATCAAGCAACATACATATACATAGTATATAGAGAAGGCCCATCGCAGAGGGAAAAATGGAAAAAAAAAANAAAAAAAAAAAAAAAAAAAAAAAAAAAAAAAAAAAAAAAAGGTACAGAAGTGAGAGTTTGTTAGTTAACAAGTGCACAAAACCAGCTAACCTGAGCGTCAGTTCCCGACGACACAAGCACATTTAAATTGTGAGAAAAAGCAAGACAAGTAGTCTTTTGGTGACCTTGGAGCTCGGCTCTGACCTGATAATAAAAATAATGATAGCATGAATTTCACAAGTTTGCTTAAATCCAAAGTTAGCATAGTACCAACCTTTTTAGTGCAGGTACTGTAAATTAAGATTCTTGAGTCATCTAAACCAATGACAAAGACATCCTGAGGAAGAATAATAAAATACGTTGCCACTGGAGGAGGGAGTGCAAATGTTTCCACTGTCTGCAGGAAATAAACAAGCAGGAGAAAATTAAAGAAACCGGCAAAAAACAATTAGTAAAACAGGTGGTTGACTGATTTTAAATACCTCAAAGGTCTGCAGATTATATCTGGAGATTCTTCCACCCGATGCTGATAGAAGGTGATGATCTTTCAGTGCAAAGCAGTGAACAGCAAATTTTGGATTTTCACCTAGATCATTTGTCATAATTAGCCCACTTGAAGGTTGATGTAAACAAGGTTGGATATCAGTTATTGCCTGTACAAGAAAACAGAATACAAAAACATCTTAGACATGAAGCAATAAAACAAACACAAGGATTCACTACTCAGCAATGTTTCACCTTTCCTGACGAGCATTTATCACCATTTAACAGCCAAAGTTTGTGAATAGCATTTTCTGCTAAGGCCAATATGAAATCCCCTGAACATGTATAATTTAACCTAGCGACCTGGTTTATTCATAAACCAGTTAGTGTCTCAGAGAAAAGGGTTTTATAAAGCCTACTAAGATCTATTAAAACAAATCTCCAAGCTTAAGCTTCACATGCAAACTTCAGTACCATCAGTGAGCCAAAAAAAAAATTGCACTTTATTGGAGAGGGATTAGAATTCCTTGCAAATCATATCTTCTATTGCTCATTTGGACAAGAGTATCAAAATTTAGATACAAATTAAAAATTAAATAAATAGCCCAATCAAAAGGGATGAAAAGTCTACGTCGTAAACAAACTTGTACAAATAAGTCACTTCGAAAATATCCAAGCAGGATAAACCTGAGTTGTTGTTATAAGAGATCCCATTCCCATTTTCTTTGCATTAATTTTTTCTCCCAGCTCTAGGTGCTTTTTGAAAGATTAACTTTGTTTAGGAGAAAATATTATCTATAGCCACTTCATAATGAAAAGCGATAGTGCAATATTTTAGTTTACTGACAGAAAATATCTGAATTTGCGAAAAATACGCGGCCAACATTTAAAGGAGACAAGAACCACATTAGCTGGTAACTGGTAAGTATAGAAAACATGACCATTATTATCCACAAGAGCGTAGTGTTAGGTGTAACAATTTTCCACTGAAAAAATAGAAAGGAAAAGTAATGCTTGTTAAAACATCATAACAGGACTTTAAGATCTTTTGGCTCAAGAAGTCAATTCATGCTGAAGA
Organism: Chamaecrista fasciculata; assembly: GCA_003254925.1. Taxonomy (NCBI): domain Eukaryota; kingdom Viridiplantae; phylum Streptophyta; class Magnoliopsida; order Fabales; family Fabaceae; genus Chamaecrista; species Chamaecrista fasciculata. Next base: position 444,601 of record QANZ01044841.1, on the reverse strand, counting down.
AGAATAAAAAATTGATATCAATTATTCCCCGAACTAGTAGATCAAACAGCTAAGTGGGAGAATTTAACGTACTAAAGTTACAACATAGTCTAGTCACCAATGAATCAGCTTGATTAGAAAGTTCAGGGCATCTACCCATACCCTTGCCACCAACGAATCATCAGGAAGGACAAACACGTGGCATTGAGATGGTTCATTGATCTCTGTTATTCCAATTGATGGCTTTATGCTAGCTCCACAGTTTTGTTCAGAAGGGCAGTTGCTTCCCCTACACACAGTTAAAATGATATGAGGCTTAGCAGTTAAAAGTACATTCATTAGTTATTTCCTAAAAAACTTTATGCAGTGAGAAAGTTTTCCTCCTTATTGCTAGGAACTGACATTTCCGTGGCTTTCAGACTTGTGCAGATTTCAGTGGCTTGTAATCCAAATTTCTCTGCTGTCTTCAGGCTGACCCCAGAAATCTCATCACTCATGCAACTTGTATCATTAAACTATAATTCCAAATGCAAAAAATTAACAACAGTAAAGCAACTACATAAACATAGTTTGTAAGTAGGTGTCCACCTGCACTACAATTGCAGTGGTTTCATAAAAAAACAAATGGATTATAAATACTGGAAGTCTGGAACAAAATTTACGTTATTTTATGCTTACCCCAGAAGTCCATGGTATGCATGATTGTACTGTCTCCGGACTAGCTGAACTAATGAGAACAGATGGATCATAACAAAGGCTTAGCACTCTAGGTATATTATCCAGGGAAAAAATCCCATCACCAGGATTTTTCCTCGCTTTTGTATAATGGGGAACCCACCAGTCCATACTGCAATATTTAATAGCAAATCACCTATTTTAAAGGAGAAACTGCTCTAAAATTAATTATCTAAAAAAAACATAAAGTACAACCAGATTGCATTAGCTTACCACTGTTTGATTATTGTCAAGAGTCTTGATTTATTCATGCAAGGAAACTTGAGTTTATCTTGCAAAATGGGATACTTTCTAATTAATTTATTCAGACCATCAAGCAGATTAGCTCTTAAAGAAGCAGCATCTGTGAAGTTGGAGAAAGAGTCACTTTTTCTGCAAGAAAAGTTCAGTATAATATATTAATGATAATTCAGTAAAGTACAGAAAAAAAAAAACTATCTCCATTTAATGATGAAAAAAGGTTCAAAATAGAAAGGCTGGAAGCAAAAACTGATAATCTCAGGAAACCATTACCGATGCAAAAACTTATAGGAGTGTTCTAAAGGAAAGAAAAAACACCAGTGAAACTCAGGTGAATTAAATTTCTTCTCATAATATGTTGAACAGAAATCGTGTATCTTTTTTTTTTAAAAAAAAAAAGAATAACAACAATGACAGACCTAAATAGGATTTTCAAAAATGAAATTGGTGGAAAAAGTTTGTGTGCACAAAGTTGTGGTAAAAGGTTTTCTTCTACATTTTCAAATGTCCTAAACTGACATTCTCTGTACACTTGTTCAGCTTTCTTTACTTCTTTTTAGGTGAAGGGGAAGTTTTGGGTTAAACCTTATAAACAGTATTTTCAGTTAAACAACCCCATCCAGAGATTAAGATATAAATGCCAATGTATGCAAACAATAAAACAGTAATACCTATCTAGTACTTACCCATCAACGTCTTGAAGGTGTCTCCCATCCTGCATCCTAAAAATTTGCTGTAACAGATACTCCTCATCCAATTTTGTGAAGGCTGAAAGGTATTTCTCTGCCTCGTCCCATTCTCCATCAATAACTAATTTCCCAAAATAACTAAGATCGAAAAATATCTTTGTTTCTTGCTCCAATCTTTACCAGACATGTTTTTGGCCACATTCACCACACAATCTTAAAATCAGTATTTTTAAAATGAATAACAAAACAAAAAACAGAAGGTTTGAATTCAAAAGAAAAGAAAAAGATACAGCATACTTGTGAAGTGTCATTATGAACTTTTCTTCACCAAGAAACTGAAGAATTAAATAAATTAGTTCTTCCTGCATATATACCATGTAAGTATCAGATGAGAAGAATTCAGAAATGAAATCACGCAACATAAAGCACATGAAATATGTACGATATTCTATATTGTATTTCCATTTTCCAGAAACATAAAAAATAATAGGCCTATGGTCCTAACAAAATTGAAATTTATAAAGCATATCAAAGATGAATGGAGAATTTACTTTAACGCTTGTTTTCTTTTCTGGACATGCATAGATGAGATACATTATTGACAAAAGTCCTGAATTATTCAATTTGGGGAACACAAGTTTATCTTGGAAAATAGGATTTTCCTCTATTAATTTTTTGAGATCACTCTGCAAATTGGCCCTTGTGTATGCTGTATTAACGTACCAGGATAGTTTCTCATCTTTCCTGCAAATTAATTATTCCATGCTATTAAAAGAAATTTTGATATTAAAATTTTGTCATTATAAACATACTCAGGCAGATTTTTTGCTTGCCTGATACTTTCTGACTGAAGCTTGGTAGATTCCTGATAATTATCAACAGAAGCAGAAAACTCCCTCAAGTTCTTCTGCAAAATGGTTGCAGCTTCAGCAAGGTCATTTCTGAAACAAATAAACAGAAACAGACAAGAGCAAAAGCTTTTCATTATACATCAAAACATGTCAAATTAATAAGTCATAGAAAAGCAATAAAATATGAGTGACCTTTTGCTCTCATGCAAACTCATTTCAGAGCGATCACTCATAAATATGTTCCAATAGTGAACCCAAGCAAAATAAATAGATGTTTTTATGTAAGGTACAAATGTCCTATCCTAAATCACTTTATATTCTAATTTTCAGCAAACTGAATGTCGAACCTCGTGAAGTAACTCAGAAAAGAATACATAACTAATCAATCAAGTAAACAATTGAAAGGCAGTAAGGTCACCAAGGTAGGAAAATATCAAAATTGTAATCTATAAGCATATCAGCTGATACCTGAGCATTGTCTCATAACATTTCTGCTTTCGCATCTCTAAGAATATATTCCTCGACAACAAACTATCACCTGTTCCTGTAAATGCAGAAAGATAGTTCTCTGCCTTCTTCCACTCACCATTGATAATTGTATCCCCAAAATACTTAAGGTTGAAATAAATCTTCGACTCTTGCTCCAATCTTCAGAGAAAAGTTGATGAGAAAAATGATTTAGCAGGGAACTACTCTCGAACTCGCATTTTATAAGCAAAATCAGAAAAAATATATAAGAAATGGACGAAAATTTCACCGTACAGATGAAGACTCTCTTCAAAATTCTCCTCCGCCAGAAATTGAAGAATCAAAATTATCAGTTGGCGATAAGTATACGAGTCCACATCCACTTCTTCATAGAAAGGAAAATAGAGTTTACTATTAGGGTTTAGGAACTCAAACAGTGCGAGAAATCAGAAGGAAAATGTAGCAATTAAAAAAACGAGAAAAAAAAATAGCAGATCGGAACGCATACTTGCATGGCAACTTTCTTGATCATCCATTGATAAACATAATATGAAGAAGCGATCGAAGAAAATAGGTTGGAGTGTTGAAGTCCTTTGGAATTATATTTTGTAGTTTCTTACTTTCTTTGGTTCGCAAGTTTAGCTGGAAAAATAAACACACCAACTATAAAAAATTCAGTCAAGTGTCAACAACTTTATTGACATTGTTATTTGCTTCTCGTTTCCCGCTTGCTTGTTTGCGAGGAGAATTTTATTTACCGTTAACTTTAAAATGTTGAAATTAATTTCATATATAGATCTTAATTTTATTTTAATCTAAAAATTTTAAATTGAATTTATATGTATCTAATTTATTTTAAATTAACCATTAAATTTCGTTAATATTTATATTAAATAATGACAGTATATTATAATGTGCTTGTTAAATCTCATTTTTATTGTATTTTGTTAATTCACTTGACTAAAAGTAAGATTAGTATGAGGGAAAATATGTTACATTACAATACTACATCATCATTGTTCAACAAGTCAAATCAATCACTAGTTAAATAGACACTTCTACAAATAAATATATACTTTGGGTTATCTATTTTTCACCCATTAAATCTAATTTTTTTAATATTGAAATTTGTGTAATGCTTTCTTAATTTATACCAATGATGTTAAACCCGAACTGGATAGGCCGGTCCAACCGGGAGCCGAAGTGCAAAGCGGTCCGGTTCAACCCAAAGAACCGAAGTAAGGGTTGGACTGGAATGGACCGAACAAAAACCGGCCAAAAACCGGAAAACCACTGGAAAACCGGGTCCACCCGGTGGACCGGCGGTTCAATTTTTTTTTTTTTTTTCTCAATTGCCTTCTGCCGTCGCCGCTGGGTAGTGAAATTGGATGTGGGGAATTCGGAGATGGAGAGAAGAGAGTGTACAGTGGGATGTAGAATGTTCGGGGATGGGTGTTACGGCAGCGAACCGTTCTTCGTGGCGAGAGAACCGAAAAACCCAGATGCAGAGGAAGACGATGGGTATGTGGTGAGGTACGTGCACGACGAGAAAAAAGGAGAGTCGAAGTTTTTGGTGATGGATGCGAAGTCGCCGGAGTTGGAGGTAGAAGGGTGGTTGGTGGTGGTGACAGTGATGGNAAAAAAAAAGTTAACTTAATTTGACACATTAAATTAAGTCTCATAATATTTTTTCAATTCATTTTTAATTTACACTTTTAGTAATAAACTAGTAGCCATCACGTGCGTTTCACGTGTTAGTAAGTATTCATCTATATTTACGTAACATTGGACTTAAAACTTTAAATTGTTTTTGATACAAATTTGAATTGTTGCAAAATAAACTTTCATCAACGGTTTTTGAACCATAATAATCTTAAAATGCATTATTTTGTAGTTAGAACTGTCTGCAATGTATATAAATACATATATATATATATATATATATATATATTTTATAGTATAGATGCAACAAAGTGAGGAGAACACCAAAAGATAAAAAATATATTGAAGATATATCTAAATAAATGAAACTAACTATAAATAATAAAATTAATTATTAATAAATAAATAAAATTAATTATAAATAAATAAACTAATTATATATAGGGTAAAATGCATTTTGATACCCTGTGGTTAGGACTGAATCCACTTTGGTACTCTGAAAGACAAAATTTTACACTTTGGTACCCTGAGGTTTGCGCCGTTGGCACTTTGGTACCCTGTGATTATTTTCCGTAAAAAATTAACAAAAAGTGCTGACGTGGCTCAATCTTAGTCGTCGATTTCTACTACATCTTATCCATTAGTTTTTATTGCTGCTTAAACCATATTTCACTCTTCAACAAGATTTCTTTTGTGCGTTTAGGTCCTTTTCCTTTGGTAAAACAAATCAAAACACAACAAACTAAATAACTTGCATGAAAAAATTATAGTTTTATTATAATTTTATAAAAAATAAATATTTTAGTAATCTATTAAATTATTTAGTGAAAGTAAATATTAATTATTTAACTTGTAAATTAATTAATGGGAATATTCTTCAAATTTTATTTAAGTAGTTGTATTTGAATATGGGTAGGACTAAATTGCATTTATTTTCTAGGTTTAGGACTGATATGTAATTATCTCCTTTTCTATTTTCCAAAATTTCATTTTGACCCGAAAAGGGACTTTTTTGTAATTTTTATTGTAGTCCTCAAATATCATGATCTAGGGACTTTTTTGAAAATTTTGAAATTATTTGGGGGAATCCTGTAAATTTTGCAAAAAATTTGCAAAGTATATCTTCTCACCATCAAACCATACAGTTTTAGGACTAAATTGCATTTTATTTTTCAGATTTAGGATTAATCTTTAATTTTATTCTTTTTCCAATATTTTTCATAATTACATTTTGACCCCAAAGTTTTATTACAATTTTCATTTTAGTCCTCAAATATTATGATCTAGGGATATTTTTGAAAATTTTGTAACTATTTGGGGGAATTTTGTAATTTTTGCAAAAGTGTTAACAATTTTCCGTTAAATCTTGACAGAAAATAACCACATGGTACCAAAGTGCTAACGGCGCAAACCTCAGGATACCAAAGTGTCAAATTTTGTCTTTCAGGGTACCACAGTGGATTCGGTCCTAACCACAGGGTACCAAAATACATTTTACCCTTATATATATAACATTGGTTGACCTGCAAGAAGAATCATTGGATGTTTTTATTTGAAAATATCCTACACATTGTTTGTTGAACACCATGAATCAGGAAGTGGACTCATTTATTCTCCATAACTACACAGATACAGAACTGTCAATAGCAACATCAAATTTAAAACAAAATAGTTAAACATTGATTCATGATTTGATGTATAGAAGGAGTACCAAAGACACAAGTAGGCTAAGAAGCCATATTTTTAGGTTGATATTACTCACTTCAAAAGAAATTTCTTTATAAAGAAACAACAGTCAACACATATCTGTTGTAAATGGTTTGACAAATACCCAACATTAAGAGGCAACATTAAGAGGCAAAACAATTAAATGAAACTAACATGATTTTGGTGTTCTCTCCAATGCCAATATAATGGGGACCTTACCTTCTGCAAGATAATCTCCAAAAAGTAACCTGTCACGCAATAACTTATTTATAAATATGTCATTTGTTGTTTGGTTTCCTCGCATTAAAGAGAAGTGCTTCATGAAAAAGGATTTTGAGGAAGAATCTTCCATCTTCTCTAGTGGATCAATCAAGCCAAAACATAAAGTTAGGGAACTCGCAAATTGACCAAAATCTTACATATAAGATTAGTAGAGCGTAAATTAATGAGGAAGAAAAATGATAAACCAAACATTTATGGACAAAGAATCTGACAAGCATATTTGGACTTCTAAAATCTTTAAGATTAATAGAGAATAAATGAGGGAGAGAACTCGTATTGATCATCCAATCAAACCCCAAGTCCCAAAGATATATACTACTATCACTTTATCACTCACACATAGCTAATAATCGAACAAATATAGATGGCGTCTTCAATCCTCGTCACCCCACCATAAATGCATTTACCATCTCTAACTTATCTGTTGGAATTTCCCATTACAAAGATTTTACGGATAGATATATAAAGGAGTCAAAATTGAGAAATAGGATTTTTTTTTTCTTTTTGGCCAACGAGAAATAGGATACTTAAGAGTTAACGAAATTGACAAAATACAAGCAAAGAAATATGCCATATTCCTTTTGGAAGGGTAAACGTTTTGATCAGAACTACATTCAGTTGAAGCATAATAGAACACATCGAAAATCAAATTGGAGGGATTAAAAATATAATTACATGAAAACAACGAAGGCACTGGGCGGTAGGACAACAAATTTCCAAATCTTGGACCATAGTTATAGAAGGTTGAGACTTACATGGCATTGTTGACACTGTAGTTTGGATGACTTTATTGTGTAAGTGTCGTAGTAGACAAGAACTGTAGGCAACAAAGAATTATTCACAAATTCATAATTATACCAAGATGATCAAATCTTGCTTCTCTTTTGGCCACCAAAAAACAAATATTCTATTCCAAAACCAGAGTTTTCTTCAAACAAACAAATCAGAAACAAAAACAAAAAAACAGAACACTGAAAGTAACACCAAGCCCAAATCAAATACAAATGGCAAGTTGCAACTTACAATTGTTAAATACAACACTTGGGAAGAAGATATCGTAAACTTTGTCTGTGATCAGTGCAGTAGTAATAAATCAAACAATTCAATGCACATTGGAAGACTCAAAAGAACAGAGAAGCAGATGTATGTGGATGCGCATGTTTGAAATTTGTAAAAGCCTGTCATATTAAGAGGGTGACGATTCAGCCTTTTTTAGCAGTTGTGTGTCGAAGAGACCAAACCAGAAAGAGGGTAAAAATAAAAGAATGAACGACAATATATTCATCATGCTTTCATAATTCATTCATTATCTGACCTCTTGTTCATATTGAACAATTGGGATTTGGATGAGGACGAGCCCAACTCGATGTGGTCTTGAATGGACTCATATTTGTAACGCTGCTCTGGTTTCTTCTAGAAGAGTTTCACGGGGATGATGACGACACCCATGTAGAGTCTCTCCATGAAGAGAGAGATATGGCTAGGCAAATGTAGACTCTATGATTCAAGAGAGTGACGACTAATGGCTATTTGAGGACAATGTTGGTTCTTTGAGATCTGCACCAATTCTTGTTTACTTTCGTGGGTGGAGCAAAGGGAAAGAGAAGAGTAGTTGTTTAATAATAACAACTGCCGCTAAACTGAGGAGATGCTATTAAACATCGTTTTAATTAAAAGGTGTGTCGTTTTCAATGGAAAAAAGTTGAAACTTATTATGGCCATTTTGGGAAATTGAAACTTGTAAGCAACTCACACTTTTATATATTTAAGGGCATTTTAGGAAGTAAAATATTAGTGGCAACTCTCTTCTAATGAAGAGGTATATTTTAGGAACAAAAGAAGTATTTTTTAGGAAAATAAAATAAGAAGGTATCTTTGAGAAATGAAGAGGTATGTTTAAGGGTATTATAGGAAGCCAACTCTTTGAAGTAACCTGCTTTTTTTTATAGATAGAAAAGATATATACTAAAGATTTATTACTCATTCGAAAAATTAAATAAGAGGTATTCAGTTATTTTTCAAGTTTTAAAATCATTTAAATTTTTTTTGGGAAATAATAAGAGAAACCAATTACTGTAACTCAAACTGAACTTTCTTTTCACTATCGCATTATTGTATATAATAATTGGAATGTTGTTATTTTTTCTGTTATAATTATTACAAGAAATTGCAAAATCACACATAAATTTCACTTTTTTGACGCCACCACTTAAAGAAACTATAAATATGTATATGACGATAGATTATTAGTTTTATCCATAGAATTTTTAATGTAGCAAAAACCAATGCAGAAGAGGGAAATGCATATATAGTAATGTTTAAATTTTCGATGATACAAGTTGATAGGTTTAACTCAAAGGGCACTTCCATAAAAAATAAAAAAATAATAAAAAAAACTCAAAGGACAAATAAGAGTTCTTTCAAGTGAAATAAGATCTTTCGGCCAAAAAAAAAATGAAATAAGATCTTCAAGTAATTTATATCTTAGCTAAAAGTGGTAGTAAGGGAAGACACTGCCAGAACTATCTGGCAGGGCGTCAGAGGCATGTCAGAGAGGCTAATAGAGGCCCAATCCAAAAGATTACTGCACATGCTTAAACCGCAAGCAATTTTATCCAGAACAGCTACTCAACTAGCCCTTAGCCACTAGGGGATCTCCCTAGAGAAGGATGCCCACCAAGTGAAATTAAAATGACTTAAGGGGGATTCAAATTCCTTGTCCATGACGAGACAAAAATTTTTTGTCCGAATCCTTAACCAATGTGCCAATCCACATTGGCAGTGTTTCGTTATTTTAATTAATGACTAGATCAATTGATAAGTTAAGAATCTTAACCAATATAAGATTTTCAGATATCAAATCATTGATTCAACTGTTAGTTCACTAATAGGTTAAATTATAATAGATATAGCTATAATTTGTTTATTTATTGCTAGCATAGAATGAGGGTGTTCACTCCTTAGCTTGAAGTATTGGTACAATTATTTTTGGGTACAATGCATGATTAATTAATAAATTAACATAATGAACATATAATAGTCATTTTCTCTTGGATACAATGCCATAAACATAAACAACATCACGATCTGTAAATTGCAATCCACCTTGAAAGAAAAACCTAGCTTCCTCCAACCTTTGCTCGTCTGATCTTTAAAATCTAAATTTGCGTTATAATATCCCCTTGTTAAACATTAAAAATATTCATATATAAGCATGTATAATATATTCAATTTTTTTTCTCTTTGCATCTGATAGATTGAAGCAAATTTTGGGCCCATAAATATTAGCACATGCAGATCAAACAGGTACAATGCCATTCCTTAATATCTCCAAACGCTGCACGGAATCAATGAACGATCTGCATAATCATCAATTAATTCATTTTTAGTTAAATTAATATCATGGTATTTTATCTTAATTATTTAACATTTTAAATTGATATCTTAAAATAAGATTTTTTTTTTAAAAAAAAATTGTTGTTATATATTTTCTCACCATTATAAGTAATAATGTGAAAAATTATCATGTATATTTAATTATTTATTTTATTAATATATATTAGTCAAGAATAAAATGTACATACCGCCATGAAACATCTCCAGCAAGTCGCCAATCTCCTCCTTCGTCTTGATACGTGAGTGTATAACTTGCACTATCTTCTTCTTCAAGATTTTGGTCTAATAAGCAAAAAAATAATCAATTCCATTGTAACCTCACACACACAACACAAAATAAATGTATATGTATATACCAACGACTTACATTTAGCAAACACACTAATTAAGTCATTTGTAAGAGTCTCATAATTGGTGTGATGCCTCAAATCGATCTTCCTTTCTAGTGCTACTCCTTCCATCTTAACCTTGACGAATAAGGAGCTTGATCCTCTAGTTCCATGCTCACATATTGGTAGCCTATCGTTCCTAATCTGGATTCTTGGGTACTGTTGATCATGATGCAGTTTCTTCTTCCTCCATATTGATTTAATAGGTGGCCACCCCACCACACGATTCTCGTCTTCCTTATTCCTGTGTTCATGGGAAAAAAAAATCAAAATAGGCTTTCTTAAATGATTATATATGCATCTCAAAAATTAGTTGTTGAGTTTGTCTTTCCATGTGAGACTTGTTACAGAGACAAAGGAAACAGAGAAATATAAGAGAAAAACAAACTTACTCGTTTTTTGGACAAGTGTGTCTGTTTTTCTTTCCGCCACGGTCATCTTCCTCGTTTGGCTGTCCACTCCACACAAGTAAAGTAGGCAGGGTTTTCAAAGAATATTGTCCAAATGAATCTTCTAAGCTACGCTTGTTTTTGACATGCTTGTTGATTTCCAGACAGCAAGTGTGCCTCCATATCTGCTTTGAACTCCCCAAGCCAGGATTGGTTTGGTCGAATTCCACCATGGGATTTTGAAGCTCCATATATGTGGCCTAATTAACAACAAGCTAATTAATTAGAATCTACTATATATAGTGGATGAAGGAGAATATGTAATATATGTGTGTGTGTGTGTGTGCATATATTATACAGGGCAATTTTTAAGCTAGATATGGAAGCAACTCAAAGTGAATGGGATTACTATTGTTTGGAAGTTGTAAACTATTTATATGTGTGCATGTGTAGGTGAGGGAGATGAATGAAAGTGACCATTGTCTTGTGGAATATAAATAGTTAGGGACAGCATGGAAGTTGGGTCGGCTAAAAGACCAGCAGCATTATAAGCTAGTTGAGTAATGGGTGCACCAACGTGACACACCCACTTTGCCCTCCTCCTTTTTATTGGTCTCAATTTACATGCCTTGCTGTCCCCACTTCCACATTTATCTTCTCTATCTCTAGCTTTTCTTTCTTTCTTTCTTTCTTTTTTTTTGGGTAAGAAAAAAATTTAGGTTAAGGGATGACGCCCCAGTGCAAAGTCAGGGCAGGTCTTCGGGCTCAAAAAGCACTTACAGAAATATTTACAATAACCCACTAAATAAGACATTACCATGAATCGAACACAAGCCATGCAATTGTCATGAGCGGAAGGTAACCAAATAAATCAAATCTCATTGTTTTTTTTTTTTCGCTATTACTTTGTTTATTGTTATAAGGAACTGTCATACTCATTAACAATATAATTTGGTGAAGGGGATCATTCTGAAAGGACACGCTGGGGGTTGGGTTCATTAACTGTGATAAGAATCTAATTATACATAAATTGAAGTATATGACAACTTTTGCCCATAAAGTGATAAAAAAAGATTAAACAGGAAGATTAGCAGATATAAACGTATCAAATTCAACAACTTGGGTTAATTAATAGTAATTTCTTCTTTACTTTTCCACACAATCCATTTATAACCAAACATTACATTTAATGACAGGTGTCGAAGTTGTGTGTCACCATTTACTGCTAAATCACATTATGATCTTTTGTCGAACACTTGAGCTGCTATATTACAGGTGATCCTCTGTTTGATCATGGCACACTGCAATAAACCAAATTAACTACGTTTATTAGGCTAGCTAGTTAATTATCAAGAGCTTCCACAATATATATATACTAGGGGTTTTGCGTGCCCTAACGGGCACGCAAATATGTATGTAGAATAAATAAGGGACTAAATTGTTAACTTAGTAAAGAAAGAGAGACCAAATAGTAAATTTTCTTATTTTTAACATAGACTATAGTTTTAAACATGGATGACCAGAAAGGGGTGGAGTCAAGATATATATATATATATATTACTAGTTCATGCACCTGTTGATTTTGTTAGCTAATATGTCCAATTTGTCGGCAGATACCCGTCAAGCATATCATGATTTTAGAAACCCCCACAAGTTCCACATACTAAAAAAATGTGATTCATCTTGTTGATTATAGTAATACAGACACTTAAGTTATATGGATCTGCTTGGCACAAATAAAATATAGTGATTCTGTCTGTCGGGTTAGGTTCTGACTTCACTGTATTCCAGAGATGAGGGAACTCTTATTGAAGGAAGGATAGAAAGCGAAGTGTGTTGGATAAAACAACCAACAGCATAATAAAAATTAAGTTTGGTTGGTCTACTGGTTAGTTCACTAAGTCGCTTAACTAAGTGTCGGGAATTTGAATTCCACCTTGGGTATGCAGCAATCAATTAGCCAACGACAAACCCTTAAATGGAGCTCAAATTCATTGAAGATTAATTATTGACCTATCGGGTTGAAGATACTTTAGGCAAAAAAATAAAATAAAAAAACAACCAACAGCATATCATACATATTAGGTATGTGTGCTCCATACACAAAGTGAGAAGTGTAGGTTGTGTTAGCAATAGAGATTAGAGCACAAGGGGGTGGTGGTGGACTTGTGGTCCAAACGTAGTGATGCCCACGTGATGGACCATATGGGCATATATATTTATATATGCGATTGGCTGAACCCGCACGAACATATTTGTGTGATGAATTCAATTCATGGCTTTAGCATCCAAAACCATTTCTATGAAGGGTCTCGTCTGTGATCTGTCCTGTCCTAGCTGCTACGTCACGCTCGTGCAAACTCGATGGCTAGTAGGACCCAGAAATGTACACAATGCTGCTTCTTTAGCTAGCATACACTATTGCACCCAATCCCCGTACAACTCACTCGCTCATTCACTCATACATTTCATCCAACATCTTGTGATCGTGCGTGAGTAGATGAAAATTGAAAACCCCCGTACTCTTGAAAGGTTAAATTTTCATTTTGATGCTTGAATTATATGGGTGACTTTTGTTTTGGTCCTCAAACCTTTTTTTTCTTTTTGTTTTGGTTCCCAAACTTTCTCATTTAATCTTTTAAAAATTTAGGTGAGAAGATAGTGTCTCATTCCAGGGTCAAGACACGGCTTTGGACTAGAGAACACTTGCAAAGATTTTTACAGATAACTCACTAAATGAAACATCACCAGAAATGGAATCTAAGTCATGCAATTGTCGAAAACGGATCCCCTGAACTTTTGCCTCCTGACATTCTGGTAAAATTCGATGAATCTGAGCTGTTCATGTAATCTACGCTCTTCAATTTGCCACGTCACTTTATTATTTTTTTTTTCTTTCGTACATCCAAACCCTCGCATCCCTTCCCACTTCCTTCGTCGGTTGCTATAACTTTCTGTCCGGAGAAGCTCATGACGGCGGCTCCGGTGGCCGGACGGTGGTGGTGGGGATGAAGCTGGATTCCCCAGCAAAGAGCTTCTCACTTGGGCTATCCCTGGTAACCTTGTGCTTTCTCTTCATGTTTTTGCCAACAATGATAAATGGGGATTTTAATCCAAAGTTTCTCTTTAAACTCAAGACTGAAGATGAAGCATTCGCTTGTCCAAAAAACGCAACGTTTCGTGCCCATTCTGAAGTGTTTAATTCCTTTGTCCAAAACGCAGCGTTTCATTAACAATCTGTCTTTGTTGGATGATGTGGCAAATGGAGCAACCTTAGATTACTTGGATGGCTCATATTAAAAGAATTTCACCAAAATTTCACCCATTAGAAGTTCAGGGGATCCATTTTCTGCAATTGTCATAGGTGGAATGTGACCAAATAAGTCAAACCTCATTAGTAACTTTCTCATTTGTTGCACTGTTAGTCAAAAACATGATTTTATTTGATTTTTACTATTATTTCTAGACTCAACATTTGATTTATGAGAAGTGAGTTGACAAAAAAAAAATATTTTTTAGAAAAAAATAATCAATAATTTTTTTTGTCAATTTATTTATTATATAATATGTGTGAAAGAGAAATTGTTCATTTTAAATTTTTAGCTGTCCAAAACTAATAAAAAAAATTTAAAGATGAAAACAAAACAACAAATTCTAATGACCAAATTAAAATCAGAATCCTTAGTATATATAATTCAAAAATCAAAATAAGATTTTGACGATTCTTAGAAATATACATTAAGAAGACGTCAACCTCTATCCTCAGGGCAATTTTGGCTGTCCTCTAGTGTGATGTCGAGGCCCCACTCATGGGAAGCGATATGCATCCAAGCACTCGAGTTTCTAAAGAGTAAAAAGAAAAATAAATAGAGACTTATTAATTGGATTTGATGAAGAAGATAAGAGAACTCTGGCCCATTTTTAGTACCAAGTGCTTAATTACTCAATTTATGTCTCGCTATACATCCTTATCAATCCAACCAACCCCATCACCTTATTTAATTACCAGTAACAGGCTCCATTTCGTATGGAGTTGTGTGCATATTTTGCTTCCTATTCTTACTTATTGAGTGTCTTCATCTGTGGGGCTATATGACTATATCTTCCATGAACTTTCATAATTATATATGAAGCTTGTGATGCGAATTTGAAGTATCCAAATGTTTACTCAACCAGGCATGACCGCTTTTTAATTAGTCTGGTAATGTGAAAACACCATGAGGGAAAAGCGAGAAGTGAAAGCTGATCCACTTACTGTCTAGAGATGTCCAAAGAATGGACTATTAGAATCCCTATTCAGACCGTAATAATTGTGTTCAAAGCATGATTACTATGTTTAACTTCTAATAACCAACCACGAAAAAACTTTAATTCTATTAGGGGACAAAGCCGAGGCCATTTTCAATCTTTGCTTTACGTGTTGTCTAAGCATCTGTCTGAGAGAGAATGTTTTCAGTTTTCACTGCTTGGATGAAGTCATAAAGATCAAAATGTAATCATATGTTTCTTTCTATTGGTTACTTATGGAAGGTGTTCTGTTTGATACGATAAGATCAAATTGTCCTTTGAAGGCCCAAGAGAATGCGAGGACTCCAAGGTTCATTCAAGTTTGAAAAACATCGTAATATTATTTAATGGCCCAATGGCCTTCAAGCATAAGCTTCATCAACATTGGGCCGGCGACTATTTGTGACAGGTCAAATTGACTTGTTCAATTTGGTCGTCCACTTTCAAACTCCAAAAAGGAAAAAAACTTAAAAAGAATAAAATTGTTGGGCTAAAGTGCACTTTTAGTCTCATAACTTTGGCAAAAGTCTTAATTTAGTCCCATAACTTTTTTTGTTGCAATTTTGGTCCCATAAATTTGTCAAAGGTATCAATTTGATCCCATAACTTTTTCTATTATTTGGTCTCATAACTTTTGAAAATGTCTCACCGTTGATTCCAAGCTGATTTCCATTCATATCTACCATTAAATCTACCTCACTCATATTTGTCACATCATCATTCAACTCAGTATGTCAGATTATCTTTAACGGCATAAATGGATAAAAATCAGCTTGAGACCAACGGTGAGATATTTTCAGAAGTTATGGGACCAAAATTGCAACAAAAAAAGTTATTGGACCAAATTGAGACTTTTACCAAAGTTATAGAACCAAAAATATACTTTAACCTTGTTCTCATCTTCTGAACAAATAAAATCAAAGGAAACTGAGATCAGGTTTCAGAGATCAGTATGTATACCCAAAAATAAAATTAGTATGTATAATTGTATACCAAAAATAAAATTAGTATGTATACCAAAAATAAAATTAGTATGTATACCAAAAATAAAATAATAAAATTAGTATGCTATAAACGAAAGCTATATTTTTATTTAAAGATGTGCAATGTAATGAAATTAATGTAATAAAGTCTCAAATATATATATATTTTTTTTGAAAAAAATTAGAGTGCCATATTATTGAATTAGCAAAATGATAGAATTATAGAACGTAGAAGCAGACGAAGTTGCGAAGTCAAGTCAACTTTCCGAGTTGCGAGTTCCGAGTCACGAGTCACGACTCACCATCGAGTCTTTCTTTGATTGGGTGGTATATCCTTCTTCTAAACGTCGAATACTTTGAAATCGCATCATCTCCATCTCTATTTCTCCGTTACCAACAACAATAATCAAGGTATTGCCGGAGAGAGAGACCGCTGCGAGATGTCTTTGAAAACGTCCGATTCGTCGGAGAATCTGATATTGCCGGTGTCCGATACTCCAAAGGACCAAGATGGAAAGTTGCTTTTCAAGGTTGATGATAAGCTCTTTAGAGGTTCTGCCATGACCAAACGAGGAGCCTACGCTGCTATTTCTTACATGGCCTGCGCAGGTGCCTCTATATTACTTCCCCAATTTTCATTCTCAATTTCCTGCTTTTGTTCTATTTCTTTTTGAGGAAATTCTCTAATTGAGGAAGATTTCTTTCACATGTTGGACTGATGTTGATTTAATTGCATCGAATTTTAAGCGTTTATTCGGGTCTAGCTTTTCAATCCTTCAAGGTTTTTCAGTATTTTTTTTTATTTTTTTTTTCATGTCAGTCTCTCTCGGTTTTATATTTAGGAGACGAACGCATCTTTTCTTCTCAGTGTCAGTTACTCATCAGTTTGTTCTCTTGTTTTATAGTGCTCCTGGTGTTGTTCAACAAGGCGGCTCTTTCATCTTACAACTTCCCATCTGCAAATGTCATCACACTTCTTCAGGTTGATTTTCGTCTATACTTTCTCTTTGAGATGAATGCATTTTCATTTTAGTTTTGCAATTTATGGTTCTGGAGTCTGTGTTGGGATTTTTACAATAATATTAGGTCATTTATATGTTTTAAAGTAATTCATAATAATTCTGTTTGTACAAGCCAAGATCAAACAGGCTGCAAATTTGTTGTATTAGGGTTTTGGGCATCCCTTGAAGAAAATTGTGAACTAAAGATCATTTAGAATGCTTCATTCCTAATTGGAAGAACACAAACAAGTGTACCTTTCTTCTATACTTCACTAGACTGCTTGATTGTAAGACCTGACGTTGTGCTCACAACTTGTACATTTTTTTCTCCAATAACAAAGTTTCTCATATACCGTTGAGAAGGGGTAGAAGGAAATGTTGTTGAGTCTAAATGTCTTGGAATCTCAACAGTACTTACACCCGTGTTACCCATGAGTTGCAATTTCCAACATCAATCTGGTTGCTTCCACAATCCATTTAATTTATTTTAAAATTTTCAAACAAGATCATTTTCTTCTTTCTGCTGCAGATGGTGTGCTCTTGTTTTTTTCTTTATGTATTGAGGCGCTGTAAGATAATCTCTTTCACAGCTAGTGAATCTTTTGTTTCGTCTGACAACTCAACAAAATTTGTACCACTGAAGACTTTGAGGCACACCCTACCACTGTCAGGAACATATTTACTTTACATGGTATGCCCTTCTTCCTCCCTTTATTTTTTTCAACAGACAAATTCTTATTAATCTTTACTCATTTTCTTCTTTGATAAATTAATTGTTCACTCTTATATTTCTCCTTGAAAGCTAGCCACCATGGAGTCTGTTCGTGGAGTAAATGTTCCAATGTACACCACCCTTAGGAGGACGACAGTGGTATTTACAATGTTTGTTGAGTATATTCTGGTAGGGCAGAGTTATACATCCTCTGTTATTTTCAGGTACACAGCTTTCTTTGTATTGCATGATGAGGCCTGTAATATTTGACTTAGGGCATCTGAACTAGCAATAAAATATCTGAGATCTATAACAATGAAAGAGTAATTGGTTGCATCATACATGGCTGCAAACATGCAATGTCAGGTCCTTTGGACATTTGGCACCATTTTTGTGCAGATATATTGTTTGAATAGGTGAAATGAGAAAGGTCATGGCAAACTTGGTGATATAAGAACACTTGAAGATAGTCAGTTGCATTTATGAGAACCTATTTATCAACTGGTGCCTTGATCTGCGGATGGTGATATTGAGAAGTCCTTGACTATTTACTCTTGTTTTGCATTTGATGAAAGAATTGCATGCTGAAGAGTGCTAAACTTCTGAATATTGTTGGATTTTAAAAGATGAAAGCCTCTTTAGTTTTTTTTTTTTTTCTAAAAATAGAGAACAATTTGAATTAAATTTTATTTATCTAATCTACTTTATCTCATGATATAAACTAGACATTTTGCATGAATACCATTTTTGTAGTGCCTTTAGGACATCTGATGGTGGTTATATGGGCATTCAACGTGTCTTACCATGCATTCCTATCCACCACTGGACTGTAATTCACATCACTTATTTCAACTGCTTCCAGACTACCTGTTTAAGACAAGGATACTTTTCCATACATCGAGTGAAGATGGAAAATTCTATTATGAGTTTTGTATATGTTCAGCACTGAACTTAGAATATGCTTCCTTTGTATGTTGCATTGAGGTTTATTCAAGTTCTCCCCATATTTGAATTTCACTATTAATAAGTCTGGTTATTTGTTTTGTTATTTCCTCCTTTTTCTGTAACATCAAACTTAAAATTGTTTTTTGAATGAGCATCTCCCTGATTACGTCATTCAACTGAAATTTATAAGGATGTTATCAGTGTTGGCATGATTGTCTTTGGTGCATTCGTTGCTGGAGCAAGGGACTTGTCGTTTGATGCGTATGGTTATTCCATTGTTTTCATGTCAAACATAACCACAGCAATATATCTTGCGACCATAGCCCGTGTTGGTTGTATTCAATACTCACTCTCATAAAGTTGAATTTCTATGACTCATTTCATTTTTCTTATCCTGACATTTTTTTTTATTTATTTTGTTTAATAACCTTCTCTTAGGAAAAAGCAGTGGGCTCAATAGCTTTGGCCTTATGTGGTGTAACAGTAAGCTCATGGATTCTATCTATAAACCTTTTAATCTTCTCTTTGCATTATTAAACATGCGGCTCATTTCTTATCTATTTTGATTTGAAGTGCTGTTTCTATCATATTATAGGTATCATATGTGGACCAGTTTTGCTGATTTGGACATTTATTCGGGGAGACTTGAAGATGACAGTCAATTTTCCTGACCTTTTTTCTCCTGGTTTTATTGTATGTTCTGCTTGCTAACAAATGCTATCACCTCTGTTTTTGAATCTTGGTTGCTGGTCAAAATATTACAAAAGAAAAAAAAACTAATGTAGTATATTGGTCCTGTTCTTGTCTGTGATGTAGCAATCTTCTTTTGTCTTCAGCATTGAGTTTTATGCCCAGTTAGCTTAATTTTAAAGGAGTAATTTTAATATGTTCGTTACTTATGGTTTGGCAGGTTGTTTTGCTCTTTTCCTGCATGCTGGCTTTCTTCCTGAATTACAGTATTTTTCTGAACACAACACTAAATTCAGCTCTGACACAGACAATTTGTGGTAATCTAAAGGTTTGTTCATCTGCTAGCACCTTTACCTTGCATTTTGATGCTCCTCTTATTGCAGGTTGGCACTGAATTTGCTCGGGTAACATAATGTAGCATGCCTTTTCTGTGCCAGTACTGCATGTGTGATCCTTACCCTTATTTATTTTCTCAATACAGTATGTTTGGGGGAGAAACAGACATGACAGCTTTAGTATGCTTGGATTTTGAAACTTTAGGTAGACATCGAAGTACGAATCGGTGTCATAGAGAGACAAAGTACAGTGACTTATTTTGCTTATTGTGCAGTTGAGTTAGAGAGAGGGCGAGAGAGATGAGAACATAGGAATACTTAACTGAGGGAAAATCTCAAACTACATACTTTATAATGAGATAGAGATCAAATATGCCGGGCTCTAGTTTTGCCCGTTGGCAGTGTAGAAGGCGAAGAGAAGTGATTTTCTTGAAAATTCTTTTGGCTTGACTCATATTAGTAGTGGTCAATTATGGTCAAGAACAGCAGTTTCTAATCAATTAGGCTTAATCATCATTATACGTTGGTTTAAATTGGATATAGAATGTGTTTCTTCCACCTGATGCCTTGGAGACCAACGTGCCCCTCATCTCTACAAAGTATCCTACATATGTTCTCTTTTAATTGTTAAGTCTATGTCGTAAGACATTGTTCCAAGTGGTTTTTATGCATGGATTTTTAATTTCTTGTGTACTTGTGTCTAGGATCTTTTTACAATTGGCCTTGGCTGGATACTATTTGGTGGGCTACCATTTGATTTTGTAAGTGCTCTTGTCCTATCGGACCTTCTTCTCCTAGTTTGGTGAATTTTACCGTCGAGATCGTTTTTTGATTTTGTGATGACAGAATGTGTTATGATTTGATTGCAGTGGAATGTAATTGGGCAACTTCTCGGTTTTGCTGGCTCTGGTTTATATGCTTACTATAAGCTCGTTGGCAAATAACATGGTCAAGTACATAAAGGTGTTCTCGTTGATAAGCGATGACCATTGGCTTCAGTCATCAATCACCACACCCCTCTGAAAAGGACAATAGTCTTAATCATTCTCGAGTGGAGTCTGTCAAAAATGCGATCAAGTTACTAATCTAAATATTTAGGAAATTTTGTTTAATTAGAAGTTGATGATGCTCTATACACCACAATTGAATTGATCTAGTAGTGCGTTGACCCATTTTGTATTTGATGATCCTGTGCATCCTATCTTTTTTTTTTTTTTTTTTTTTTTTTTTTTTNTTTTTTTTTTTTTTTTTTTCTTTTCCTTCTCTTTTGGGAGTGAAGTGGGTGCCATCTTTGTATCAACACTTTTTATACATACCAATTCGTTTAATTTATCTTCTTTCTGGAATGAAAATAAATACTGTATATGAGAATTGGGAGTGGAAATCAATCGAGGCGGTGCATACATAGTAAAACGTGCAAAGCCCTCGAGGAACTCCATGGAAATTGAACAGATGTCATACGGTATAGTAGGCCATTTGCTGGCGTCTGATGAATACTTACACTCTAAATTATCCCTTTCTTAAGTTTGTCTTCAATTCTCTGAAAAGAGAACATAGAATTATTATTTATTATGGTTACATAAAGCATAAAGAACCGATAAACATTGTCTAAGATATATTAAAAGAAGATTAAAGGTGAACATGAAGTTGTTCTTTTGTCATGCCATGAATTCACGAGTCCCACATCGGGTAGTTAGCTAAGAGTAAAGCACTATATAAGGCCTTGAGCTCTCCAACTTCAACAACTAGCTTTTGAGGTATGGTTCTCCCAAGGGCTTATACTCGTATCAATTGGTGCTTTCATTGAGAGCCGACCGACACGGAGGGGGCGACCTATAGGTTGGATTAAGGTACGTCGGCTTTCGAAGGGGTATGCAATGATACGAGTCCCACATCGGGTAGTTAGCTGTGAGTAAAGCACTATATAAGGCCTTAGGCTCTCCAACTTTAACAACTAGCTTTTGAAGTGTGGTTTTTGGGGTGTGGTTCTCCTAAAGGCTTATACTCGTATCAATTGGTGCTTTCGTTGAGAGAGCACTATATAAGGCCTCGATGTGAGACTCGTATCACACGCTTCGTTGTTCTACACAATCTT
Source organism: Chamaecrista fasciculata (assembly GCA_003254925.1). Classification (NCBI taxonomy): domain Eukaryota; kingdom Viridiplantae; phylum Streptophyta; class Magnoliopsida; order Fabales; family Fabaceae; genus Chamaecrista; species Chamaecrista fasciculata. The sequence goes on along the minus strand of QANZ01044841.1, from coordinate 422,766 downwards.
TTTTTTTAACAAACTAACGGAAAAAAGAAAAAAAAATCAAAAGATAATCATCCCACATTTGAAGAGATTATTGAAAAAGACTGATTATTAAAAAAGACTAATCAAATGAGACACATCCTTAAAAACACTACCTTCGTCAATTAAATTGCTATAAGATAAGAAGATTTGTTAGAAGTAAAACGATTATAAATCGGTAACCAACAAAATATTGATGAATAAACTTCATCAAAGTCAAACATCCTAATATCCTATACAGAAGTAGAGTATGATCGATATTTATTTTTCCATTGGCGTTCATTAAAGATGTGATCATATGGCAACAATCATAACAAAAAGTTTCCAAAGCAACTAGATATTAACTGAGTAACATTCTTTTGAAAAATTAAAAAAAAAAATAAAGAGATAGCATAAATACTAAAAGATAGTTGAGAAAAGCAAAAGAATTATTTTTTGAACTTTTTTGTAAAAAGCATACACTTTGACAATTATCCCAAGTCCTGTGAGGCAAGTGATTTATATTTGTAGTTAATAAATACCGATATTAAGAAGGAAGGCCTAAGCAGTGACTGAATCTGTTGACGGCAAGCCAAACGGTTTACCGCGAGCCTAACCGTCATGTGTTATCAGCGCAATAACTCTCTTTCTCTCTCTTTCTTAGAGGAATCTCCCCGACAGAAGCTCCATTACAATTTCAAAAGCCAAACCTTGCCTCCATTTTCACAATGCGTGTTGTCCTGAGCCAAGAATCTCTTCGTTTTCTCCCTTTTTAATTGTTGCTTGAGTCGCTTCCTCACGCTATTGAGAGCTATGGACGAGAGTAGTTTGGTAGAGTCCGATTTTGCCTCCACAGTTTCAAAGGATAGTCCTCGAAGTCGACGATCTCTGTCCTTGTCATTTTCTCCACTGGTGATCATCGATGGCATTTTCTCCAGGAAGACTCTTTCGTATAATAAGCTTCCTTCCGAACCCCTTAGGCTCTCCGTTCTCAAGTTGGATGGCTCTTCCTTCGGTAATTTGTTTCTCTACATCTTGATTTTCGCATTTTCCTACCGGATTTTTTCTTGCTCTGTGATAACCAAGACATTTTAGGAAATTCATTGATTCAAGTGTAAATTATTGCTGAAACAAGAATTTGTTCGCAGATATTGTAGTTACAAAGACAGCGACTATCGCAGAACTTAGGCAGGCAGTGGAGGCAGTTTTCGGTCACATGCCGCAGAAGGGACCGGGGAAAATTTCATGGTGTGTTTATTGCTTAACTTTCATGTGTAAATGAAGCTTAATGTGTTTTTATAAGAATTTATAAATCTTATTCTCTTGATTACCAAGGATAGGGCCGACCGATATATGTTTTTCTTTATCTCCTGCGATTCTGATGATTATATTCTTAACTAGTATATGGACTGTTACTGAAAGTTTGAAACAACCTTATGGAGTAGAAGTGTTCTTGGGTTTGATTCTTTGAATTCTGTACAATTACGAGATTGCAATCAGACCTGTGATTAAGTTTTACTACTATCATCTGTTCTATAATTACTGTTATTACCTGCTCATTTGTTTATTTACCATTATAGTTTTTACCCTGATTAATGTAGGCCACATGTTTGGGGGCGATTTTGCTTATCATATGATGGACAAAAGCTAGTTACAGAAGAAGAATTTCTTAGAGATTATGGCATTAAAGATGGTGACCAGGTTGATTACTCCTCCCAAACCCATTGCATAGTTGGCTTGTTCTACACAAACATATTTCTGTAATACTTTGCCAAATCACTACACTTGTTCTAAACTTTATGCTCCGTCAACGTACTCTCAATTTTATTGTCTCCTCATATGTAGTTGGAGATTTTTCATTCTTATTTGAATTTTATGGATGTGAGGGAAAATTAATATTCATGGATGAAAGCAGTGCAGATGGAAGGCATCTGCATTGGTAATTTCTTTTCATGTCTTAGTGTGTACTGTGTAATTTCTGAAAGAGCTTGTAGTTAGACAATAGCTGCGAAACACATCTCAATAGATATTCACAATATATGGGCATAGAAAATTGTGGCAGCTTAAATTGGTCTTTCCTTCTAGTTTCTCTTCAGAGTTGAAAAGTAAAAACTAGTATTCCATCATTGTTTAAACTGCATCGTCTTGCAACGTTACTCTCATTTAGTGCACATAATAAACACCATTTTTTTGGGATGCGCAGCTTTGTTTTGTCCGTCATGTCTCAAACATTTGCAATTTGAGAAGAAGGCGATGCAAGAAACGAATTGTTCGCTTGAAGCAAAACAGGGGGTAAGATTTTGTCCATGGACTTTCCTCTTATACAAAACTGTTCTAATGATAAGAAAAAAAAATCAACTCAAAGCAACTTTTCAGTTCACTACATGATAATTAAAAGGCCAACGAGTCCTGATCTGCAGTTTGCGCTAGTTGAGTCTTGGTCATTGCTTTGATTGATCCAGGAAGTAAATGTACCATTACTAAAATGCGAAAATTAACTGAAATCATCATGGTGAGCAGACTTCCATGATTATCTGTGTAATTATAGTATGGCTTAAAGGGTGTCGACTTTGGAACAATTATTACTATGTTGGATAGAATCATAATAGGATTATAGGAACATCCTGTAGGTGAGAGTTGCTGCATGTTGATTTTGTAATGTCATCAAACAAGTCTAACAGTGGCTGGATGATATTATTGGATCATGCAGGTCATCATCAAAAGTGGATAGCTATCATCAGAAAGATCACGATGATGGCAGTGATGATGAAATTGGTTTGGATGAGATTGTCATTGAGAAGGGGAAGATTGAGCATTTCCAAAATGATGATGATGATTGTGTTAAAAATCATGAAAACAAGCTAACTGTCTTTTTGGGAGGGTTGTTCTCAGGAACCCAGCTTACAGTCATGAGAAAAACTGGAACAGAAAGCAGGATTTGTCCCTTAAGGATCGCCAGAGGTTTGCTGGGCAGTTTTAGGAGGATTCGCAGGGTTGTAAACTTTTGCAGGAGAAGGCAAGGTTATCGAAGACATGCATGGATTGGGTGTTGAGGCTTGGGAGAAATATGTTTCTTGAATCACACATTACACATACCCTCGTTTTCGCAACAGACTGAAAGCTAAGTTCTTTCTGTCAATGCAAACTGTGTGTGTGCGTGGATTTCCGTTGTCATAATGATCGACAGCAGCACGGATGATTGGACTGTATACTTAGAGAATGTGCTAGAATTTCCAATGGTGCTTTGGTTTCTTCATTTTCTTACAGTTATCTTTCTTCTTTCCCCTCTCTACTTTTGTCATCCTACATAAGGTTCTTAAGATAATAAGGGTGTGAAGAGTAACATTGAAGAGAAGCAAAAGATAGTTTTTTTTTTCATAGAAAAGGCAAAAGATAGTTTCAGTGGACATGTTTCCATATAAGCACTTCAATGGTGCCAATAACTATAATCTAAATCAAAATAGAATCCAGTAACATTTATTTTAATGATTATTTCTAAATTCTAATGATTTTTCCCTTTTATTTACCCTTAGTTCAAAGCTCATTCTAACTCGGTGATTCTATTATGTCACATATACCATTCTATATAATAAATAAGGCCATGGGAATTGGGAAATGGTGAAGCAAAGGGTATGGTTGAGTTGGGTAGGACATTGGGCCAAGACTTGAACCCGATACGACCCAAATAGAAATGAAAGGTCCTCGCACGTGCTGCACATACCATTGAACTCTTTGTCTGCGTGCAGACAATAATAATCCATGGTCACACAAGGTCGCCAATTTGTGTGGCAAATATTTTGGATAGCCCTTCCTCCGAAATCCTCCACTCCACAGGCACAGCTTTTAGCAATCCTCTGAAGCTGAGGCTGAGACACTCACAGAGTTGAAATCCAAATCTCGAATCGCAACCAAAGCAAACCGATTCGTTCTTGAGAATGACGATGGCCAACATGATCATGGCCTCCTCGAAACCTCTGATTCACGTTTCGTCCTCCATATCCCCCTCTCCCAAACTCACCTCCTTCCAAATTTCAGTCCCCAGAATCCCAATCCTGAAACAAATCTCAAAGCCCCAAATCCTGTCCCTCAAATCCCTCTCTCTCCTCGCAGCCTCCTCACTCGCTTTCGCCCCTCCCTCTCTCGCCGAAGAAATCGAGAAAGCCGCTCTGTTTGACTTCAATTTGACCCTCCCTATCATCATGGCCGAATTCTTGCTTCTCATGGTGGCTCTCGACAAGATTTGGTTCTCTCCACTTGGCTCCTTCATGGACCAAAGAGACGCCGCCATTCGAGAGAAGCTTGGCGCCGTCAAGGACACCTCCGTGGAAGTTAAGCAGCTCGAAGAACAAGCCACCGCTGTCATGAAAGCTGCTAGGGCTGAGATTTCTGCTGCTCTCAATCAGATGAAGAAGGAGACTCAGATCGAGGTCGAGCAGAAGCTTCTCGAGGGAAGAAAGAAAGTCGAGGCTGAATTGCAGGAGGCTTTGGCTAACTTGGAGAAGCAAAAGGAAGACACCATTAAGTCCCTTGATTCCCAAATCTCCACTCTTAGCCAGGAGATTGTTAACAAGGTTCTTCCTACTGTTTAGTTCCTCCTTTCTTTCTTTTTTTCCCCCTGTGTACTGTTGTTCAGTTCTGTCCAATAGAGAAAGAATTGGTGTTATATATTTGTAAAACTGCATCTTTTGCCATTTCAATTTATGTATTCAAAAGAATGCTGAATGTATAAAATGCATGTCCACTGTGATTCCCTTTTGGGGGATATTAATTCCTTCTAAGTCCTAATAGAACAACACAGAAGCAAAGTGAAACGTGATCAAATAATTCATTGCAAATTGCCAAACAGCAGAATAACCTACTGCCTAGTCAGGATGTGTTACTGTTTGGTATATTTGATCCCTCTCGCTATGTGCTTCATACACCATAACATTATAGATCCTATGCATAGCTGATTTGATTGTATAATTTGAATTGTCTCTTATTTAGTTGCATGATTGCATCTCACCTCCTGCCTTAATTATGTGTATTGATGGGAGGTTCTGGAGTCTGGTCTAACTTTCTATTGCCTTGATTTTAGACATAACACTGATTCGAAACAAAACATTAAGGTAAATCTAAAATCTTCACAATGTCATAAATGAACATGAACATTGTGAGGTGCTTGCTTCGTTGTCTGATTACTCACCAGTTATCAGTCATGCTAGGATAGTGCCGTATTGAACTCTTCCTCACCTCTAACTTGCCAAGCAACTTCTTGCTTTAAAGTTTGGATTTTGCTTAGGAGTGCACATCCTCTTAAGCGTAAGAACTAAGAACTATTCATTGACAAATTGTGCTGGTGATAGTAAAGAATAAGATTTAACAGTAAAAGACACCTTTTATAAAAATTTAGGGAATCTATGAAAACACCTATTTCAATACGTTAGTATTAGTTGCTCTTTTATGTAATCCATGCTAGTCTTTCCTTGTTTTGACTCTCACACTAATGTTATCTTTCACTCAGCCGTTACTGCACTTGTTCCCAAAATATATATTGTGATTTGTGACCTGGGAGAAGCTTTGTGTGTGTTAATTGCAGGGTAAATTAAGATTTGGTCCTTAAAAAATGATAGATTTCTCAATTTAGTCTTTGAAGAATAAATTATAAGATTTAGTCCTTGAAAGATACAATTACAGTTAATTTGATCATTTTGTTAAAGATGCTAACTAAAATTTAATGTGATACATTGTTGATATTGTACTTAATAATTGATGTTAGAAAATTCATTATATTTAAATTAGTATCTCATTTATTAAGAGGAACAGATTAATTATAATTGTATCTTTTATAAAATAAATTGAAAAACCTGTTATAAAAAATCTTAATGATTCACTCTAATTAATAAACTAAATCTCTAAAAAAAAACAAACGCTTCCATTTTTCTTTTTTGGTCAATTCCAACTATTCTTTTTTTTTTGTCAGGAAATTCCAACTATTCGGAAGCCATCAAAATTATTTTTTTCAAATTCGTATGCCATCAAAATGTTTTTATCTTTTGGTGGGAAGAGCACACCATTCGTGACTTAGGCCCAAACATGACAAATGAGAATCAAATGAGAAGGTTTTGCTCAGGCCCAAATATGTCCCTTTTTATGGGGCAAATATATATATATGATTTTCATATAAATAATTGGCACTGAATTTCTTTGATTTTTATTTTATTGTATAAATTGTATGAAACTTCTCAGAAATTTAAAAATTCAATACATTTTTTTTTTAAAAGCATAAAAAATTTAACACATGTTAAACACAAAATTAATGAGGACAATTTAACTATATATGATATTAGTGAATCCCGAAATTTTAAAATGTAAAATAAACTATGAAAATTTTAAGAAGTTATTTTTATTAAACTAGCATAGAAGACATTATGAGAAGTTAATTCAAATTTTTTTTTCAATGCATTTTTATATGTCATAATATTTATATTTATTTGTGAATATCTAGTATTGGAACAAAATTGACAAAATTTGTATAGATAAACTTAAGACTTGTAACAAAACAGTAAACCAGAAAATTCCTAACTGATTTCCTAAATCAAATCAAAGAAAATCCCAAGGAAATAGGAACAGAAAACAAAATAACAAATTAAAATGCATGACGACAAAGTAAGATGCACTAATTTGTGATAAGACTGACAATATTACTTTGAAAATTAGGATAACAGGTTTAAGATGGACTATAAAGTCTAAACCATCTTTAGTTAGACCTGTCCTACTCTTTCTATATAATTGATCAATAATTGAAATGTTCAAATAAATTTATTTTTCAAAAAATATTACATTACTTTGCTCTCAGAAAAAGTCTGGACGATGAATTGAAAGTCTTGTAATCAAAGTTGCGTGGAAGAAAATGCATGCAACTATAAGAAGTCACAAGACTCGTCATAACTCATAACACTGAAAATACTATAGACTTCATCTCTAACTCTCTAACTAATTCGTTTTTTTCTTTCTATTTCTTATCAGAATAAAGTCTAATTGTTTTTTAAGAAAAACAAAAAAACGATATGGATTTTCGCATATTCCATTCGAGGCTACAAATTCGCCGCCAAGAATTATTATTTAGTTTTTTTAAACTAATTATTATTTATTTATTTTCGTTTGATTTTTCCTCGAGAAGTATTATAGCATTAGAATAGAGCTTGTAAGTTAGGTTGAAACTTGAAATTGTTACTATCATCTTGGCGTTAAGGTCGGAAAGATGTTTAGTATATTGCGTATACTACTCTATCCAAAGCATAATGACAAAACATAATGGCATTTGTTTTAGAGAGCTCCTTGTGGAGATTTTATAACGTTTAATTATTACATATTTTAACGAAATTATTACATATTTTAATACAGAAAAAAATATAGTAATGTGGAACAACATATTAAATTAAATTAAATTTAATACATCTCAAATTCAATACGTTTTTCCACATTGCTATATTTTTGATAAAAATAAATAAATCTTTTTCGATCTTTTAATGAATAAACTAACAATTAAGTCTTTAAAAGATCATTGAATTAGCAAATCGATTTTTATAAAATTAACATATACAATATGGTCTTTAAAATATTAAAATGATACAATTTTTTAATCTTTAAAAATTTGAAAAAATATACTATTTAATCTATAAAAATTATTAATACTGATATACACCCCTCGGGATCACCCCTCGGGCCCGATGGCGCGGACTCCCCCTCGGACCTTTCGGAGGGACTAGTGATATACACTCCTCGGAATGACCCCTCGGAGTTGTTATCCAAGGACACAAAGGATACCCGACGGAGGGACAACCCAGGCAGGCTCCCCCTCCCACACTCAAGCATTTAATGCCAAGATATTGGCATTAAATGCCAGGATCCGTGAAAGCACGTGACAGGACAAGAAGGACACGCAAAAGGACTAAAACGCCCCCTGCGCGCAGACCAAACCATGAAAAGCACTCCTGGCTATCACTGACAGCAAGGAGAGAAGGTTGGAAATCCCACCGTACCCTGGCAGTGATAGCTGTCACCTCAAAAGCAGAAACCTACACCAACCCACTTTTCCTCACACATCCCGAGTACACCCCTGACGTCTCAGAGAGAGACCTCGTACGAACATGAGACAAAAGGGAAGGAGGATAAAAGGAAAAGGGGGGACCTTTTCTAAGGTAACGACTCTCTCTCTCTAAAAATATTCAAACTCTCCAGCTTTCTCTCACTGACTTAAGCATCGGAGAAGAATCACAGGGAACCCCCTGTGCATTCTCGTTTGCAGGTTCCGACGACCCCCACTGGCCGGAAGCTGCCTTCTACTGTGAACTCAAGGTTAGATTTACCCTAATCCAGCTTTGTAGTTTTCAAATACATATAATTTTTAAACTTTTATAAATTAAATTATACATTTCAATTTTTCAATTATCGAGAAAAAAAACTAAGTGATCATCTATGATAACTAAATTATTAACGTAATCCGTTTTAATCGACTGATCATAATAATATTAAAAATAATATGAATAATCACTTGCCACGTGGGTCCCACGTATTTAGTTACAGGTCCACATATTTCAAAATTTATATATGTATATATATATCGGCCAATTTCTTTCGCCGAACTTGGCTCCAATTCGGATTCCTCTTTTGCAATATTCCGAAGTCGAGAGGTCAGTTCTTTTGATTTCTTCCGCTTCGCTTTCTCTGTACCTCACTTTAGGTATGAATTTGTTGATGTTTCAGTCCTTTATTTTGTTTATCAAGCTTCGCTTAGTCGCTCGCTACTCTCTCACTATGGATTTTATTCTTCTCTTGAGTGAATTTTTTTTCACTGTTTTCCGTTTTGGAACTCTTGTTTATCAAGCTTCGCTTAGTCGCTCGCTGATGATTGGCAGGTGCGTGAAAATTGAATAGTTGTTTATTTTGGTGATTGATTCATGCCTAGGTTCAAGGAAATTTAGTTTTTAACGCACATTTAGGGGAGTCGATTTTCCGATTTCCTTGCTTGTGAACTTGAAGGAAAAGAGATATCAGTATCTAGCTCTTTTGAGTCAACGAATTTTTGTTTCTTTGATTCTTGTTATGAAAAAGTTCAAATGACTTGTGATTATCTCTGCTCTTGGTGTTAATTAATTCAGATCGTATGTCTTGAATCTTGATGTTTCGAGATTGATGTATATATTATGACTTATCTTTGAATTTTATCAGCTTGATCATTGAGCATAATATCCATAAGAAATTAAACTAATATATTTAGTTATTTACGAAGTATTGTGAACAAATTTCCATGTCTGATAGTGTAAATAAGTCAGTTGGGATGTATTTGGTCTTCATTGGCAAAACTCAAAACTTGTATAATCAAATTCCATTCTCCTATTCTCTTGTGTTTTGTATGTCTATTTAAAGTTCATACTGACATGCTTTCATATTGGTTAATAATCATACTTGGATCGTGATTTGTGCTATTTTCTGAATTATCCCATCAATATTTTAGCTTCAGATTGAGGAATGGCTAAAGAAGTCTCTGCTACTCCACCAGCACCTTTCGAGTATGAGCTCTTGGAAGACGATCCTGATCTTGGAACTGTCGTAGCCTCATCCGGCCGCTCAAGTCCATGGATTGAACCTGAAAGGTTGAAACTTAGGCATAGGATTGGCCGGGGACCCTTTGGTGATGTTTGGTTGGCTACTCATCATCAGTCAACTGCAGATTATGATGAGTCCCATGAAGTTGCTGCCAAGGTGTTATATCCGCTCAAAGAGGATCATACGAGGACTTTGTTACAGAAATTTCAGGATTTATATAATAAGTGTCAAGGAGTGGCTGGGGCATGCTGGCTACATGGAATTTCAATTTTAAGTGGAAGGGTTAGAATGTTGGACTAAATTTTGCATTTGATTCATTTTCTGGTGTATTTTAAGTAATCAATTTGACGTGCATCTATGTAATAATTTCTTTACTTCTGCTTATAGATATGCATCATTATGAAGTTCTATGAGGGTTCAGTTGGTGACAAAATGGCTAGGCTCAGAGAAGGAAGGCTTTCATTGCATGATGCGTTGAGGTAATCTAGTTTTAAGTTGATTCTGATGGGGAGAGAAAAAAGAAGACCATCCTAATGGCATGTTACTGGCTGCAGGTATGGAGTCAATCTGGCTCATGGTATTCTGGAACTTCATTCAAAAGGGATCCTAATTCTCAACCTTAAACCCTTTAATGTGCTTCTTGATAATAATGACCAAGCAATTTTGGGAGATTTTGGTATTCCCAGTCTTTTGCTTGGCTTATCATCTCCAAACACAGATATGGCTCACAGGCTTGGAACTCCTAATTACATGGCTCCAGAACAATGGCAACCTGAAGTCAGAGGCCCTATATCCTTTGAGACAGATTCATGGGGATTTGGGTGCACAATAGTGGAAATGTTGACTGGTAATCAACCTTGGTATGGGAGATCCGTGGGTGAAATATGCCAACTGGTAACTAGGAAGCAGGAAAAACCTCTTATTCCAAGTGGCCTTCCTTCTCCAATTGAGAACATTCTCTGTGGATGCTTTGAATATGATTTAAGGAATCGTCCTCTAATGGCAGACATTCTGAGCGTATTTAAAAGGTTTGCTCAATTCCTAGAATTTCTAGAAAATTTTGTAATTTAACTGCTTTTTTGCATCTACTTGGCTCATTTCATTTGCTGCATTCATTATAAATGGTTTATCTCAAGGTCCACTAGTCAAAAAATCATCATCCTGCAAAACATGTTCACATTAGTGATGCAAGTGTAGGAGTTCAAGTTTCACTGGCTATTGTATCAAAGGAGTTGGGTTGATTTTTCTTAGGATTTCACTGTCTAGCTATCCCCACTCTGGGTATCCTGCATATGATTTACTCCCTCCGGTTCACAATATCTGTCATAATTGGGTGGGTGCACACAGACCAAGAAAATGATTAGTTAACCTTAAACTTGGAAAAATATAAGATAAAAAGACTATAGTACCCTTATTTATTCTTTCCGATTTCCAAAGAATATTAATTATTAAGAGAGAATAGGTAGGGATAAAATTGTAAAAAAATAATTAATGCTTTCTTGATTTTGTAAAACATCACATTTTAAAACATAAAAATTCTTAAAACTATGGCAGATATTGTGAACCGGATGGAGTAGTTGGTGATTTGTCACTTGTACTGCAGCTAGCAAGCTCATTTCCTTAAGTTACCTTATATCATATTAACACTTTTTGGTACATTGGACGGTTTGATTCTTGATATCCCAAGCTCACCCTTAAGACTTGAGCTAACCTCAGGTTGCTATTTTAATCACAGAATATTAGTAGCCAATTGATTGAGAATCACGGGCACTGCTCTGTGCTTGTGCTTCTACTGGTCTGGGACAATTTCTGGACTAAAAGAGTTGAAACTCTAATAAACTAATAAGCATTGTAATCACTAAAATGAAATTGAGAAAGGATGGAAGTGATCTTATTCTTTAGTGAATTCCTGGCTATGTTCAAGAAGACAACAAAATTCACTGTTAACAAGTTTTTTTTTTTATTCTCAATTTTGTGCCAACTTCACAGCGCTCGGGATGCTTTAGCCGATGATGGAGGATGGCAATATAATGGAACATTGAAAGTTGCTGAAAAATCAAATAGCACTGGCTATACAGATTGGTTACTTTCAAAGGATCGTCTTCAAGTTAATGACACGGTACGATCTAGAAAACCAGCCAAGCCTGGCAAATCTCAAAACATGGATGTCCCTGAGGGAACTGTTGTTGGTTTAGATCGTAGTGCAGAGCATGGTTTTGTTTTAGTGAGGATCCACGGTATTCATGACCCTTTGAGGATTCATACTTCAACTCTGGAACGTGTCACATTTGGTTTGGCTGCTGGTGATTGGGTGCGCTTGAAGGAAGAAACCGACAAGCACTCACCAGTGGGTGTTCTACATTCCATCAGTCGTGATGGTACAGTGACTGCTGGATTTATTGGGCTGGAGACTCTTTGGAGAGGAAATTCTTCAGAACTTGAAATGGCAGAGTCTTACCGCGTGGGGCAGTTTGTTAGACTGAAAGTCAAAGTTTTGAGTCCTCAATTTGAATGGCCCCGTAAAAGGGAAGGGGTCTGGGCTACTGGAAGGATATCATGGATCCTACCAAATGGGTGTCTAGTTGTCAAATTTCCTGGGATGTTCGCTTTTGGGGATGAATCAAGCACCTTCTTAGCCGATCCATCTGAAGTTGAAGTGGTTAATTTTAGTACATGCCCTGGAATGATAGATAAGTATCAACATGTAGAAGATCATCATTGGCTAGTTAGACCTGTCTTAATTGCATTTGGCCTGTTCACAGCAGTGAAACTAGGCGGCGTATTGTTCGGAAAGAAAATGAAGAAAGTGAATGCAAAAGAGACCCAAAGTCAACATACTGATGGCCAGAATGCTAGCAACTCTACATGGAGATCGTCTGGTGCTGTAAGTCCTGGCAACACAGCATGGGTTCCTTCCGTTGCTAATATTCTGTTCAGAGAAGGCTCTAGTACACCCACTAGTCGCTAGTATTACCAATTTACCACTCCTATGTCAACATGGCTGGATAACTAATGCATGTACAGTTCGTTTTAAGTAGCTTCTGCACTAGTGAAGAAGAAATTCCATCAGCTGATCTGCTATATTGCAATTTGACAAAACATCACTTAGACACCGAAAAATGTAAGCATAAATGAAGTTTGGCATGACTCTGAATCCCATAATTGTATATGTGCTATTCGTAACTAATGACCATATTATATATCATTGGGATGCTTGTTGAAATTGGAAAAAAAATATGTTGAACGAGGAGGTAAAAATAAACAATGAATCACGTTACAGGTAATGTCTTGTTGAAATTTTGAGTTACTCCTATTTAGACCTATAACAAAGCTAATCTTAATCCGAGAACTCTAGATAGTGTTGTTCTTGACGGGTCAATTATTTATCGTACATGGCTATATAGATATCTGAGTTGTATCAAGTGGAATGAATGTTCTATGGCGAACAAACTGTTCTTAGAGCTAATATCATTTAAAAGCCTACATGGCAATTTCCTTATTAGAACCAATTTTGTCCCTGAAACTATCTGATGGGCACATGGATATTTGAACCTTCAAATATTTTATAACTATTGACTATTGATTGTTATAATGGTATCTTGTTGCGGGTTTAGATGTAACTATGATGTGGAGTAATGAATGGAACAAGAGGAGCAAATTCGCGAGAATGAGCCAAGTAGTTGCCCCTTGCCATGGTATTATAACCTAAATGGTTCCTCTATGTGGACCAGATGTGATTGAGTATTCGAAGCCCACAACTATTTTAGCAATCATGTATAGCACTGTTAAACGGGCCGGCCCAGCCTGCCCCGCTACGGGCCACGGGCTAAACGGGTTTTTAAAAGGATTACTTTTTTTAGTCCAAACCTGCCCATTTAGCGAGCCGGACTAGCCCGTGGGCTTTGACACTTTTACGTGAGAACTTTTTTTTTTAAAAAAAAATGTAAACGGGCCGGACCGTTTAGGCCCTTTTTTAAACGGATTAAATTATTTTAGCCCAAGCCTGCCCATTTAGTGGGCGGGCCGGCCCGTTTTGACAGTGCTAAGCATGTATGTCAGTATATCTTATGTTTTCCCCTTTTTTTGTCTTATGTTTTCACTTTCAACATTTTTTTTTTTTTGCCTGATTTTCACTTATAAACTTTACTAGTATAGGTTGCGATAAATTCGGCCAAAAAAAAAAGTAAGTTGCGAGAAATATGATTCAGGTAAATTGAATAATCATTGATGAACGTCATAGTCATAGGGTTCCCCAATTATTGCATTGCTTATTCCAGCCATATGAGGTAATAATAGGTATCCTTAGGTGAAAGAGAGCCACGGAAAAGTTTTGATAAAAGTAAACTACGTTCAAGCTATGAAGACATTAAAATTAACTGGTTGGCCAAAAAAGAAAAAGAAAAAAATAATTATTAAAAAACATAATTATTTGTAATAATTAAAAATGTCAGTATATTTTTAAAAATATTTTAATTGAAGATAAATTGTGTTATAAATAATTTAAACTTCTCTTGACTCTTAATCTCTAGACTATATATATCGTGAATTAATATAAAAATAAATCAATATGTCAGTGAATAAAAACTGAAATAAAAATAGGGCTTAAGTACACTTTTGGTCCCATAACTATGACAAAGGTTTCATTTTGGTCCCATAACTTTTTTTGTTGCAATTTTGGTCCCATAACTATGACAAAGGTTTCATTTTGGTCCCATAACTTTTTTTGTTGCAATTTTGGTCACATAACTTCTCAAAAGGTTCCACCGTTAGTCCCTTGGTGAATTTCATCCATATTTAGCCGTTAAGTATGACGTGGCATAGTGACTAGGATCATGATGTGGCAAAATAAGATAAAATGGATTGAAATAGGATCTATATGCAACATATTAAAACTTATCTATACCCAACCACAATATATACAAACAGTGGTACTTCCTCTTCCTCGTCAGCCCAACGGGACTTCCTCTTCCTCGTTGCGCTTCCCGATTTGCCGTTGCCGTCGCTGCCGCTTTGGTCGTTCGACTCTGGCTGAGGATCCCATCGACTTCGTCGGTACCTTCTGCTTGAAGTCTCTTCTTCCCCACCAGATTGGTCCCTGTCAGTACCACTTTTTGTATATATGGTGGTTGGGTATAAATAAGTTTTAATATGTTGCATATAGATCCTATTTCAGTCCACTTCATCTTATTTTGCCACATCATGATCCTAGTCACTATGTCACGTCATACTTAACGGCTAATTATGGATGGAATTCACCAAGGGACTAGCGGTGGAACCTTTTGAAAAGTTATGGGACCAAAATTGCAACAAAAAAAGTTATGGAACCAAAATGAAACCTTCGTCATAGTTATGGGACCAAAATTGCAACAAAAAAAAGTTATGGGACCAAAATGAAACCTTTGTCATAGTTATGGGACCAAAATTGTAACAAAAAAAGTTATGGGACTAAAATGAAACCTTTGTCATAATTATGGGACCAAAAGTGCACTTAAGCCTAAAAATAGTTAAAACTCTGGAAAATGAATTGTTTGGTCTTTATGTAAACATTACTCCGAAGGGTTAGGAACCCGAGGTCCCGACCAGGACAAGATAATATAGTCATTTCATTGTTTAGATTTCATCTACTACTTCTACCTTCTGTTCTTTGTCTCCTCCATCAATCTCTCTGGACAAGAATCCTCCCAGATTCTGCTGTTCCTTCCTCATTAATGAACCAACACCCAACAACTCTATCATTATTATTATATTACTATATCACCTTTCTATTCATTTAATTTACTCTCTCCCCATTTCCTTTCAACCTTTTATTTTCTCAAAATAACCCAATTCTTTTCTAATTAATAATTAACTATAGATAAATCGATATAAGCATTAACTCAGCTATATGAATAATATATCATTCTCGTTCATCATAGAAAAAAAAAAAAAAAGAATGCAAGCATGCGATCACAAGATCTTTGTCAGATCCTCATCTTGTTGTTTTTTTCTTTCTTTCTCTCTTTATACTGATGCAATAGTCCAATGGTACACTTGAATTGAAAAGCGAAGACGACAAAAATTAATTTTTTAAAGAAAAATGGTTGCAATTATGACAGGACCCTGGTAGTGCTGTCGAGATATAAATGGATAGGAGGGAGGGAATTAAAGTAAATAATAAAATGGAAATGAAAGGTGATACTGATATGAATGGCCGTATCTGTCAGGTTATGATTAGCCATAAAGTGTAAATTAAGATTTGGTTGGGGAATTAGGTATAAATAAAATAAGATAAGATGTGCATGAGATCTCTTTCCAGATAAGCCTCATCATAACCTTGTTTAGCCAACCAGATTTCTTCTAACTTTGAAATCGAAAGAGAGAAGAAGAAAAAGAAGAATGGATGGATGAAGTAATTTATTTATGGATTTATGAATGAATTACGAAAGAGAAAAAGGTAGGTCATAAATCATAGATTTGGGTGTTAGGGTTATGGTATGGAATTGTACGAGGTCATCAATTAATGACCCTCGTACGTCCTTACCCTCAAATTCAATCATCTCTATTCCCTCTATCATTCCATCATTATATCCATTTCTTATTCTTATGCTTCCCACCCTTTGATTCATTCATCATCATTCCACATCTCATTCCTCTACTATATAATAATACAATTTATTGTTTGAAGGATATACATGTATAGATATATAATGTATAATATTAAAATTTGAGTGGCCACCATCACTCACCACTTCATTAGTTATTATTGATCATTGACGAGTCTTTAAAAAAAATTAGAACTAAGATTAAATTAAATTTAAAAATAGGTTGATAATCTTATTTTAAACAAGATATATATAATTTATTTTATTCATTTGCACTTTTAAAATTTAATTTGGCTTTATTTGTTGATAATTTAACTAAATAAAAAATAATTTATAAAAAATATTAAATAACTTAAAATTAATCACATTTTGACTTAGAAAGATAAAAGGTAAATTACATTTTGATACTCTAAAATATGGATTATTTTCACTTTAGTATTATATTCTTTCAAAAGTGACATTTTAATATCATGTGCTATTCGTTGTTAGTATTTTAGGATCAAAAACTCTTTTTTTGTTATCTTTTGATGGAAAAAAAAAAGGCATGTGCAGGTTATGTGTATAATAAAAAATACAAAATCTTCTACCCTCAAGTGCATCATGAATCACATTTTTTAGAGACTGAATCGTGAAATATGATTTTTTTATGATAGATTTTGTGTCTTTCATCATGCACATGACCTACACATACTTTTTTTATCAAGAAATCATGAAAAAAAAAATTGAGTACCAAATTACTAACAACAAATAAAATAAGATCACTTTTGAAAAAATATTAAAGTGGAATTAGTCTCCACCTCAAAATACTAACATGCAATTTACTCGCAGATAAATATAGCCATTCAAAATTGCATTTTGACATGAAATATTTAAGTTGTACGTGTAATTTCAGAACTTGACATAAAATATTGAGGTGGTCCAATACATGTATGAATTGGTGCAGCGAATAAATAAAAGAAAGGTGGAGTTGTGAGGAGGAGATGAGAAAGGCGATGTTGACTTGGAGTGAAGTTGAAAAGAGGAAAAGATCTGCCATAATCTTTTTCGAACATGAGTTTGCACGGACGTGATGTGGTGGAAGGGTATGGGGAGGATCTGGACCGTTGGATTGTGGGTACCAAATGATCTTGCGATCTAGTAGATGTGAGAGCAAACTGTAAAGGGTCTTAATAATACCTTAATGATATATATATTTTCGCACTACACTTACACTCGCGTGCGCATCAACAGTATATTCCTGTACCTCCATGTCTCCCACCTCCTTTCTCCGCGCGTCGTTTCGCTCTCAACGTTTTCAGAATGAATTTGCAAATGAGAAAACTTAGGGTCTATTTAAAATATGATTGAAAATATATTTTGTATAGTTTTTTTTTAAAAAATATTTTCTGAAACAGATTGAAAATAAGAAACGTCAAAAAGACGTTTCTAGTATTTTCAAAAATAAACTTATGATATTTTGCAACATTACACACAAGTAAACTATATATTTAATTATGTTGATATCATCATTTAATTATAATCAAACTTAAAAACTTATAAAAATTAGCGTTATACAAGTTAACATAATTTAAATATGAATGAAAATGACTTTTTGACTTTATAAACCAAACATGTTTCTTAAATATTGAAAATTTAGAAATGAAAATAAAATTCCATAAATGAAAAAATAATGAAAACAGGAAACATTTTCTTAAACCAATCAGGCCTACTTTTTGATCCCTGAATTGTGAGAAACTACAACTCAGTACTTCAATTTTATACTTCCGTCTATGTTTTGATCCCTCAGCTGTTAATCGTTAGTTAACTTGATGATATGACCATTAAGTGATAATGTGTCACCGTTAAATATTAAGCTGACTCTCAAATCATATATCATACTCATATTTCATTTTACAAATAAGCTAATATAATTAAACTAAAAAGAAATAAGAAATTGATAAACTTGAACAATTGGAGTTTTCGAAATTCTTCCTTCTCCAACCACCCCACCACCATTACAAAAGGCAATTTCCTCCTTCCTCCGTTTATCGTCCACCCCATCACCAATCTCTTCAACACCCTCATGGATATTGCTCGGGCCAAACGCCCCATCACATGACAAGACTCCACCTTTCTTCATAATAATAATAATACTCTTTCTCCCACTAGTGTGAGTTCTTTTCTCCGGCAAGACCTCCATGCCTATTGGCTTTCCTTCGCCCTGCGTCGGTGTCAAGGGGGTATGGGAACTGGAGCAGGAGGCCATTGTGTTTATGAAGAATGATGATAATGGTAATAATAATAATAATAACGATAATAATGGGTATTGTTGTTGTTCAATTAGGTCGATGGATGAAGGATGGAGGAAACCGCCTTCGGCAATGGTGGTGGGGTGGTCGGAGAAGGAGGAATTTCGGAAACCCTAATTGTTAAAGTTCATCAATTTCTTATTTTTTTTTAGTTTAATTGTATTGGATGATTTGTAAAATGAAATATGAGTAGGATAAATGATTTAGGAGCCAACTGAGCACTTAACGGTAACACGTCATCACTTAACTGACGGTTAACAGCTGAGGGACTAAAATGTAGACGAAAGTGTAAAATTGAGGGATTGAGTTGTAGTTTTTCACAATTTGGGGACCAAATCATTAACTTAGTAATAATTGAGAGACCAAAAAGTAGGTTTTCTCTTTACAAATTATGCTTTGGTAGATTATATTACAATTTGTTAAACAATGAAAATAAACTTGATACATTCTTCAATTGAACTACATTCTATTTTTGGAAGGGTAAATTGCAATTTGGTACCCTGTGGTTAGGGGCGGTTCCCCTTTGGTACCCTGAAAGAAAAATTTTTGCATTGTGGTACCCCGTGGTTTGCTCCGTTAGCGATTTGGTACCCTGAGGTTTTTTTCTGTTAGGATTTAACGGCAAATGTTAGTTAAAATGTCAAAAATCTCCCAAAAAGTCTTCTCTTATGCGTTTAAGTCCTTTCCCTTTACTAAAAGGGATCAAAACATAAAGAATTAATTATAAAAGGGTCTTTAGAATTCTAATATTATAGATTTTTCTCCTTTTCATAAGATTTCTTTTGAATAGGTCCT